>JAOTQQ010000009.1:7872244-7887260 GCA_026546715.1 Gallinago undulata
AGGACCAGAGGCAATGGGCACAAACTGGAACATGTAAAACTTCCTCTGAATGCAAGAAACATTTTTTTACTGTGATGATGGTCAAGCACGAGGACAGGTTGCCCAGAGAGGCTGTGGAGTCTCCACCATTGGAGATACTTAAACTCTGCCTGGACAAAGTCATGAGCAACCAGCTCCTGCTGACCCCGCTTGAACTGGGGGTTGCCTGGGTGATCTCTAGAGGGCCCTGCCAGAGAGACTGTGGAGGGTCCATTGCTGAGGATATTCAAAAGCTGTCTGGACATGGTCCTGGGCAATCGGCTCTAGGTGGGTCTGCTGGATCAGGGGGGTTGGACCAGATGGACCTCAGACATCCCTTCCAACCTCAACCATTCTGTGATCACACTTTTGCTAGGGATAAGGCTGTATGGCAACTTCTGTTCTAACCTTCTTGTTTCCTATAGTTTGTGGTGTAAGCTATTCTTGAAATTATTAAGAAAGTGAATTTTGTGGACAGGGTGGGAGAAAGTAGATGTTCCAACCTGCCCCTTCTAAAATACATCAACTGAGCTCTGAAAGCAGCCTATAAATAGCTTCTAGAAACAGCAGGCAACCCTTGGATAACACAGATACTCCTATGAGGATTCAGAAATACTGCAGAACATACACGAGGGACAAAACCTACAGGTTTTAGAGTACAGCGACAGGATCAGAACTAGGATGCAGTATGCAGACAAGGACTGGAATCACCAGGAGCAAGAAAGCCCAGAAGAGCAACACAGAGGTACAATACAAGCATCTTTAAAAGTTGGGATTTTTGTGTTGGGTTTGTGGGTTGTTTTTTTTTTTGAAACTGATGCAGAACCATAATTGCAGAATATCAACTTAGGGTTTTTTTTCCCTTTTGTTTAAGTATCATTAGAAGCAGCAACACACATGCTCCTTTTGGATATATTTGAAAGGCAGCCACCGAATTAGTACATACAGAAGCAGCCAAGAATTCATGTTATTTTGTCCCCAAACACCCTCTCTCAGTGGTGATCACTAGCAGAAATAAGCTTCTTATTCTTGTGTATTGTAGTGATCCATTTCAGACATTAACACCTAGCTTTGATACTGTCTTTTTACATGGATTAAATGGCCACCAGCAGGGCTGGAGAAGTAACCTGCAAGAGGGTTCGGCTGTCTAGGAATGGTTAAGTACATGCAGGTACTCAGAGCTGCAATATCAATAGTTCTGCAGCTCCCCTGTTTGGTCCATCATCAAGCTTACAATACTTGCTCACATTTCCTCCGCTGCTATCCTTCACATCCTCAGCTGCTTCACTGCATCCCTACAGCAGTGACACCCAACTTCTGTGGCCATTCTGGAGGGGGGAACACAGAACTTCTGCCAGCAGCAAGGCCAGTGACATACTCATTTATCTCTCTGGCATTACCTGACAAAACCCATAGTGCACTCAACACAGCAGCATTACACAAGAATATTCAGCTTTTATATCCACGTTGTATAGCACATGAATACAAAGTCTTCTCAGCTGAGTCTCCAGAAACATCTCAGTTGTCCACGTTCCACAGGATGCCAGTCCAGCTCATGTACTTCTCTCCCAGAAATCCTCTTTTTTAAGGTCCTCTTGAACAGCTTTCATTTAATCCATCTTTGGATTAAATGAACAATCTAGCTCATCTTTTCATGAGGTCCTGTACCATTCCTGACTTCTTTCCTGCCCCCACCTCCAATATATCACAAGACTTCACCTCTGGTGTGTAATGAGGGAAGAGTTACAGGCTTGATCAAGTATTTTGGCAGGCTGTATGTTTGACCCCTAGAATAGGAGCACAACAACCACAAAACTACTTTTGATACACCTAAACCCAGAATACAGGGTAGATGGATTTAAGGGAAGTGCCCCTCATTCAGGTCTCTGACATTCACGGGAGATACGGACTCCATCTGTGTTAGCAATCAGCCTAAACAGTACCAATAACAGTCTGCACTGGGGGTTTAACAGCGGACAGATCAAGTTTTACTGGTCACCAGTGCTAAGGCTAAGCGGCAATTCAAATATTCTAAGGACAAGAATGAACTGCTAACAGAGCTGAAAAATACTACACCTTAATTTACCAGATCTGTTTCTGGAAAGTGAAACCAAAGCCCCATCGGTGGCCTCTTCTCCCCCCACAAGGACAAAACCCAGGGGACAAAACCCAGGCTTATGCAGGATCTTTTACAAAGTGTCTACTTAAATTATTTTATAGAAACTGCAGACAAGAAGTCTCTCTTCTCTCTAGGGCCATTCCCCGCAGCATGGCCAAGAACTGCTGAGGGCCATCCTCTATGGTAAGCTGCTGATTACCTCAAAGTTCTTCTGCCATTCTCGCTCTCGTTTAGCTTTCTCTTGTGCCTCAATTTCCTCTTCCCTCTGTCTCTTCCTGGAAGAGAAGCCACAAAGAAATTATGAACCCACAAGCATCTACTTTAAAGAAACACAGTAATACTTTCAAAACATCTCATAAAGCTCTTCTGATTTCTTGGTAGATTAAAGTGCTTATCAGAAGAGATAAATATGCACACCTAAGATTGCACAGCAAACAGAACTTTATATCAGATCTGGAAGAGCAGCGAGCAGAGAAGATGGCTTGGTACCACCAACAGCATGCACATACTTAATTAGTGAGTCGGCTTCTCTTGCTCAGCAAAACAAGTCAGACTCCTTTGTAACTCTAGTGGTAAGTCTCTAAAACTGTTAAGAGTTTTTTGAGAAGTTAATGCACACTTGAGTATGCAAGGTAAAAATGAATTCTTTTTTTTCGCCCTATCTTTCATCTGTAATCAAAAGTAATGCCCTGCAAACATTTTGCATACTGCCTTCACCAACCAGTACAGAAGCCCTGCTCGATGAAGTGCATCCTCAGTGAGCACTCAGGCAACATGTCATCAAAACACCTAAAATAGTTCAGCATCACACATGCCACAGACTACTTCTGGCACTTAATTAAATTTCAAAATCAATTCTTTGCATGCTAACAACATGCAGAAATGTGTTGCCATTTCACTGTTTTGGCTGGCCTCCATGTATACACATAAAAGCATATAAGCATACCAAATATATCAATGCCTTAAACCCAGGAGGGCAAGTTTCCCATTTGCATTTCTCGAGCACAGAGCTGTACAACCCACAGGCTGCCCTAAGAAGTGGTGGAATCTACATCACTGGAAGTCAGCTTGACAGGACGCTTATTAATATAATCCAAGGCCCTATTTTCAGCAGGAGGTTGGACCAGATGATCTCCAAAGGTCCATTTCAACTTAGACTTTTCTAAAACTCTATGATTCCTTTTCTTCTTCAAGGAAGCATGAGGGGGAAGAAGAGTGTGAACTGCACAAGCAGCATGCTGCTCATACCTTTCATGCATTTCTTTCGCTTCTCTTTCTTTCCTCTTAATTTCCAGTTCAGCAAAGAGTTTCATCGTCTGTTTGTATACAGCTTGTTTGAACTGTAAAACACAAGTCCAGTCTTAAAATAGTGCCCATGAATACAGTTTGAGAAGTCTGTTTTATGTAAGAACGATAAGAAGAGTGTGAACCATACATATGCCCAAATAACCCTGTATCCTGCCTCGGCAGTGGTCAGTAGCAGCAGCATCAGAAAGCAGCACTGCTGATTACATTCTGGACCTGACGAGGAAACAACTACTTATTAGCCTCATATTAGTATCATTTTCATTTCTATTCATGAAGCTGTGCCTAAACAGAACTGTTCACTTATTCTTCTGTTAAGTCTTGCAATGTTACATTTGACAAAAAAGGCAAAATGGTCACCATTTCAAGCAGATCTTCTTGATGTGTTTTAAAAGCTTAGCATTGGCTTTCCAGTAGGAAATATCAGTATATTTAAACCAAACTTAATTATTAAAGAACAGCAAGAGACTTCTGAAAATCAATGGAATAGTTATGGTGTTACTGTGGTGATAAAAAAAGGTGACAGTAAGACTAATGATGTCAGTGTTTGATAATCATCTATCATTCTGTTAAAGATTCTAATATCACTTGACTTTTGCTGAGTAGAAACCAGGTAAGAAGAACTAAGTTATGTCATGACTCTTTTAATAGAAGTGTTTTGTTGCAGAACAGCATATCTGTCTTCAAGTGCTATAAGGAAGAAACAGTCAAAACAGTTTTTACTACAAAACACCACTAAGAGCACATTTTAGATGTGGTGCAGTGGATTCTGTGCAAACCTCTGCTGGCACCAAGAATGCCAGTTCCAGCTTTCATATTACAGGAAATTCAGTTCAAAAAAGGCTACACAATGCGCAAGCATGAAGACTGGCTCCAAGAAAAGAATTAGGTATTTTGATCTGTATTATCTCATTATATATTCACAGGTATTACCCCACACATGGTACTGTACACTGGCCTATCAGAATTTTTTCTTCTCTAAATGCAAGGATTTACACCACTCTAACAAGTCTAATAAATACTTTTGTACTGGTTCTGACTCTTAATTCCTCAAAACACATTTTGTACTCCCCAGTTTCTCTGGACAGTACATAGTATGACTTACAACTTCAGGATCATCCTCTTCCACAGTGGGTGGTTTTCCATCCTTCTTCAACTGTTTCTTTTTTTCTTTTACCTAAAGATTAAGAACAAAAATAAGAGCCTAAAGAGTTTTATTTGGCTTACGTAATTGTATCCAAGCAGTTCTGCATTCCTACTCCGCTATGCGGGAAGAACTTTTGATGACAGCAAGTTCTTGGCTTGGAATGATGTTTTATTTTAGACCAAAACCTCCTGGTCCTAGGTCCAGATAAACACATACAAGATCACTATTACATGAACTGTAGTAATTAAAAATACCATGTTAGACACTATTCATTCAACACAATACTTTTGTTGGGCCTTTTGTGTTTGTTAAGACATATTCATGTCCAACATACACCATCCAAACCAGCAGGAAGTTTATTTTGGTTTGTAATATTCAAAAGACTAACAATAACAAGCAGAACATAAAGTTTTCCTTCATTTAGAGTATCTGAGTTCTCCCAAATCATCCGCTTTCTCAAGCTTGTTGTGTTTTAGTCCACCCACATCACTCAACTAGCTTCTTGGCCAATGCAATCCAATCTCCTTTACTTATTTTATAGGTCATTTTCCCCCAAACTTCACAGTCTCCTGCTGTCACCACCTATTTTCTTCCACCTACACACATCTGAACCACATCATTCATTCACAGACTTGAAAAAAATATTTAGGTCAGATCATGTGGTCTGACCTAATTATTTCAAGTACTGAATTTCACTGAATTATCTTTCACTGAGCTCAACAGCAATCTTGGACAAAGCACATTTGTTCACCTGCACAGCTTGATTAGGAGGTTTGCTCAGCTCACCTTTTAACAACATAAACATGCAGCGGGTGTATCAAAAAGCAAATTACAAACAACTGTTTACCACTCACCCACAGGTCTGGAGGTTCTTATGGAATACTTACAGTGTGTTCCACATATTCTTTTCCTGCCTGTATCACATCCAAGGCCCTCTTCTTTTGCTCCTGATCTAGCAGCAACTTGTACGCTTTATCTACAGCTAACAAAAAGCATCAACATTAATAGCACCAGTAGTCACATTCACAAAGCATCACAAGATTGCTACTTGTTCACCATACAAATTTTGCTTTCTAGAATTTGGGGAGAGTTCGTTTGGTTGGTTTTTGGTTTTTTGTTGGTTTTAACACATGTAGGTAAGTAATATGATGATTAGTCAAATGAGATTTTGGGTACAGTGATGGCAGAGAATGTCAGACACCTTTTGGAGTTAGCAGGGTGAAAATATCAGTCCTACCAAGTGATTCAGTTATAGGGCATGAGTTTAAGGAGCATAATGCCTCACCGTACTACAAAGCATACGACAGAAGCAACATGATAGTTTTAGGTATATGGTCTTTGAATAAAATCTAATGCATAGATCAAGTAGTTTGTCCTGAACAATCTCGAAACACCATGGAAGTGTTTGTCGCCTGTTGCTGCAGGTTATCAGGATGTTGAACAGATTGTGGAAGAGCAAAGACCAGCACAAGGAGCAGAATAAGTGGAAATGCTAACAAAAACCAGCTCATAAGCAGTGCCTGACAACTCTACTGATTAGAGAAGAATCCGCCCATCGTGTCTGGTGGTTGGGCTTTGCAAAAATATGTTGATTGGGCAAGATGATAACACTGATGGACTTAGTGGAAAAGGATTGAGTGATCTGAAAGACTATGTAAGTTGAGTGTTGCTTGTAATAAACAATTCTGGTTGTACCCCCAATCTGAGTCTGTCTCGTCATCCTCTACACGTTGCAAACTGACAATGCAATTACTGCCACCTAGCGAAATCCTCTGCTGAAATGCCACCCCACACATCTACTTCTCCCTCATTTAGAGCATCTCTACAGCAATTCTTGTTTATCAGTGGGGCCTCCAGCCCTAATAAGCATTTAAACAAGCAACAGAAAAATAGCAGCCCAACTACTATCACACACCAGCCCAGAGAAAGGGTGAGAACATTACCTTCAAACGCCTTCTGGGCTCTATCTGCATCATCTTGATTTTTATCTGGATGCACCAATATTGACAACTGCAAGAGAAAGGATCTTGCTAGCAGGACCATTGTAAAACATGAAAAATATTTCAGAGATTTTTTCGAGGGGAGGAAAATAGTCTCAGAAAGAAGGAATCACATGGGATCACATTCCTCTATATAACGAGAAATCAGCTGATAATATGTAGAAGTACGCATCGGTAAAATCTTTTAAATCAAACACAACCCCTGTAAGAAACAGACTGTCTGAAAAAAAAGCTGCAGCCTGGGATGTGCAGAACAACATAAACACCGTTCAGCTGCAGTGTGCCTGGGGCTGATACCAACCCAAGTTTTGTACCCTTGGTCTTAAAAAGAAACAAACGAAGAAACAGACAAAGATCATCCTCTACCAAAGTTTACCTTTTAGTCAACTACAGCTCCCATTAAGTTCTCCAGTATCCCTAAGGCTGTTCGAATGTCAAACTATTTAAAAGAGTCCTTAGGCTCCTTTACTGAAAGGTAAGAAAACTCTTTCCTGTACTCTCTATCCAGCAGAGACAGGATATTGATCACTAATGGGGAACCTTAAATGGGCTGAAAGCACGGGTTCTCCAACTTTCACTTCCAGAGAAAGTTCTTTCAAACTTTCCCCACATGGCATTTTTTTCCAGGCCTCTTATTTTTGCTGTTGCTGTATGGACTGTCTAGTTTACCTGCATCTTTCCTAGTAAAACATTCAAAACTGGTCACGGTGCAGCAACTAAAATTGCATCAGTGCCGAAGAATGCAAAGTAATTACTTCCTGAACTCTGCTGATGGCACTTTCTAGTTCACAGGAAAAAGGTTTGCCCCTAGTCCTAAACAGCAGCATGCTGCCATTTCACTCTGGGAATTGCTAGAGCAAATGTCTTTTTCCTTCTGTTGGCTGTTCCACGTTCTGTATTTAGGTGTTTGATTTTTTCAACACACAATTCCATGTGCTTTTTTCATTTCATCACACTGACTTCAAAACCCTTCCCTGTACTATTCTACCAGCCTAAAGCTACAGCAGACCCAGTTTTGCAAACCTAAGTCAGCAACAGACTAAAAGGTTACCCTTCCACTTCCTACATACAGAAGCAGCCCATATTCCATCACCAACTTGGCTGGCGTGTTCCTCTCAGCCAGCACAGCTTTCTCTTTAGACAGTTCTTGACATTTACACCACTAATTCTGGTGGGAGGCTACAGCCCTCCAAATATTGTGTTTCTTTGCTGCACACACTGATTAAAACTCAACCTTCTCCTGCAAATTTGTCAGCAGAGTAAGCCTGGGGTTTCCTGTGTTGCATGGGGCAATGCAAATAGGTCAGTGAGCAGGGCTGCTGCTGTCCCCAGTAACGCAGTCATCAAAAACAACTGCTGAAATGCTTAAAGAAACATCACAGAAAATACATATACTTGAGAAAAATACCTTTTCTTAGTTCCTAATTTCTAACAAATTTTGACCTTCTCTTTGAAGTAATGCTCAATAAGCTGATTATGCACAGGCACAAGTTTGCAATAGCCTCGTCAACACACTTTACAGGCAAAGCAGCATTCCATACATGGACCAGGGACACTTCTGCAGCTCTCTTCTTGTTGATACAAAGATTGGTCTATGCATTTCTTCCCAAAATGGCTACTCCTCTACCCAGATACAGCTTTACCACCATTTTTCTTGTTCCCAAGCATAGCTGCACGATCTCTACAGAGCTTCTAGTTTCCTTCCAGGGGCTTTAAGTGCAGAAGCCAAATACCTGCCGGAATCTTTTCTTTATCTCTTCATCTGTGGCTTCAGGATCCATCTGCAGTACCTAAAAGAAACCATGAGAGCAGAGCAAGTTTGATTGACACCCCCACATACAGACACAACACCAGAAAGCTCCCCTCATTGGGGACCTGCTTCGGGACATGAATTTTCATCTAGTAAAACAGAAACATTTTCAGAGACACTGCATTTGCAACATTCTACTTTCAGCAACGCTAGATTCCTCTGACTATGCCAGTGTCCTTTCCACACTCAAGGTTCATGTAGACAGCCGTCATCCGTAAAGAGCCACAATTGGTCTAAACCTTAGTTTGGTAGAAACAGAAACATATGATGGCTTTGGGACACTATGAGATCATTCATAACTAAGAACTTTGGTCAAGAAACTTTGTAAGAATTTATTCATTTTATCCTTTTGAAAGAAGACAGAAGAGTTTTACTGTTTGGTTTCCATGAACAAGCCCACTTGTCTACTGATCTTTAGGGATGTGGCAGAATTTAGGAGCTCTTCTGTGAATTAATTCTGAACAGAAGTCCTAAGCAACAAGTGAGCCCACTCAATGCAGATGCACACTGGTCTGACACTAAAAATTGTAAATAAAACTCTAACAGGAAGCTCTAACTTCTAAATGCCTTGCTTAATTTACTCTCCAACTCAAGTACTGAGATCTACACAGAAATGAGGTGTCAAGGCGAATCTACCGACTAATCTGGTTGACCAGCCCTAAACTGGGACTACAAAAAGCACCCAAGGCTTTAAAAAGGCAGATGAAGATGATATCATGAAGGAGCATACAAGGGGAAAGCCAGCTCCAGATGAACACCAGATTGTTTTACTTACTGTCATCCTCGGGCTTTCACACTTGTTTAGACTGCAACTGAAATCAAACTACGTAACATACACGGGAACTACCTGTTTTCCAGTGACTCCTTAAAGATACTGTGAACAGTGAGTCCCTCTCTCATGCTACACACTACGCAAGTTCAGTGGGATACACATCCAAAATAAGACACAAGTAGAAATGCTGAGTCAAGAGTGCTCAGAACAGAACCTGACAAGCATCCACCTGTAGCTGTTACACTCTCGTTCAGAATTGGCATTAATCTGCCAAATGTTCCACTGCTGTTGCATGAGGGAAATGTGTCAAACAAGTAGTTTGCACCTGCTATAAAACAGTGAAAAAGGCAGCAAGCACACATACACCATCTTTCTATTCTCTAGGTACAGTAACCTGTATCTAGAGAATTTTTCTTTCTTTGTGTTTGGTCTTTTCACTAAAACAAATACCCAATAAACTGACAGGTTGGTATAACAATTCAGAAAGGAGCATAAGATGTTCAAACTAACCTCAAAAGGGTTCAAGTTGAAATAGGAAGATCCAGGTCGCGTCAGCCTGTCAATTTGGTTTTTTGATGTTAAAACAGAGTCTCGTTTTTCAATTTGCTTTACCTGAAGAACAAGAGAGACCTACATTAACAACGTGCTTACCTGTTTTCTCATGTGATTACTACACCAGTCATCATTGTTCTGTGGTACAATTCACGATGCCTCTTTCTCATCCCAGGCCTGTAGGTATTTTACTCAAGCACTACCACAGCACATTCTTTAGCCTTTTCCACAGGATGACACTATTTTTAATGTTATGTTTTAACTATAAAAAACCCTAGGAAGCACTTCCAGACATCTCTGCTATAGCTTGCTCAACAGTTGTGGCTTTTCCCCTCACGTTGCTCCTGTACCAGCACCAACCCATCATGGCTCCTTAGAAACCTTCTGCACCATTGCCTATAACCCACAGTTGGCGGGACAGCCATTAAACAAACGAAGTCACACTGGTGCAAATGCACAAGTCCATTTCATTCTGACCACGGGTTATTTAGTTCAGTTTAGTTTACTTTTTATTCTTTGCAGTATCAAACCAAACCAAACCACGCATTGCCATTCCACGTCCACCCTTACTTAAAAAAGTAAGCAGTCACCAAACCAGCACCACCCTTCTGTGGGCAGGCCCAGGTAAGCACCCCCGAGCCCCGCACAAGATGAAGGGGACAGCACGGGCTGAGGGAAGGGGTCCCGCCCGCCCCTCCCCCGAGTGCGCACAAAAAGGCCGAGCAGCGGAGCAGAGCGATGGCCGGGGAAGGCGGAGCGCACGGCTCCCGCCAGCGGGGGCTGAACGTCCAGCTCTCATCCCCCAGAAACAAGAGGAGCTTTTCGGAGGGCGGGAGACACGGCGGCGCCGGCGGCAGCGAAAGCTCCGGGGAAGGGGAACGTCTGCTCCGCCGGCCCGAGCAGGAACGGCCGGCAACTGCCGCTCGCCCGCCCCGGCCATTCGCTCGCCCCCTGCCCAGCACCGCCAGCGGTTTCGCTCGCCCCGTTCTCTCTCTTTCCCTCCATCTCTCCCTCCCTGTCTCCCGGGGCAGCCCCGGGCCCGCCACGGCCAGGCTCGTGGCCCGGCGGGCTCCCCTCCGGGCGGTCGGGCCGGGGCCAGGCTCCGCGCGGCCCGCCAGGCCCCGGTACTGGGCAGGGCGGCCGCCGGCCGGGCAGCGGCAGGCCGGCAGGGCCCGGGGGGCGGGGCAGGGCGGCCCGCGGCCGCGGCGGAGCCGGTACCTCGTTGTAGAAGGTGAGGAACGCCTCCTCGGCGGCGCCCCCCGCCCCGGGCTCCCCCGCCGCCGCCATCGCCAGCACCACGTGACGCCGTGCGCGCGCGCACGTGAGCAGGGCGCTGAGGCCGGCGGGGCGGGCGGCGCCTTCGGCACGTGACCGCCGCGCGCGTCATAGCAACAGGTCCCGCCCTCCCGTCCCCCTTCGCCGTCGCCGTCCTCCCCTTCCCCAGCAGCCGGGCCCCGGTCCTGATCCTGATCCTGAGGGAGCAGGGAGGGACGGAGGGGAAGGAACGGGCAGGACAGGGCTGGGCTGGGCTGGGCAGAGACCGCCCCGGCCGGGGAGCTCCCGCCGAGGGGGAAGCGCAGCTCCGGCGGGGGGGGCGGGGGCTGCGCATGCGCGGGTCGTGAAGAGGGGCGGGGGCGGGTCCCGTCCGCTCCAAGGGCAGGCGGGCGATGGCGGCGGCGGTGGTGCGGGGTGGCCTGCGCGGGGCCCTGCTAGCGCAGCAGCAGCGCTGGAGTTCGGGGTCGGGCGCCGACCAGGTGGGTGCGGGGGCAGCCAGGGATGCGGGGAGGTGTCGTGGTGTCCGTCCTTTCCCTGCTCACTGCCGTCTCTCCCCCCAGCTGGGTGAGCTGGGCAAAGGCGCCGGGAAGGGCGGTGGCGGCGGCGGCGCCATCCGTGAGGCTGGGGGTGCTTTCGGGAAGAAGCAGGCGGCCGAGGAGGAGCGTTACTTCAGGTGAGCGCCCTGCGGCGGCCTCCGCCCGGGGGGCCCGCCCGGTTCGGCGGCCCGGCGCTGGGCCTCTGCCGGGCGCCCGACCCGGCCCTAGGCCAGGCCCCGGGTCCCCGGCCCCGCCGCGGGAGGGCTGCGGCGACCCTCCGGTGCAGCACCTTGCACCGCCCTTTCTTGCAGGGAGAAAGAGAGGGAGCAGCTCTCCGCCTTACGGAAACACCATGAGGAGGAGATCGATCACCACAAGAAAGAGATAGAGCGTCTGCAGAAAGAAATTGAGCGCCATAAGCACAAGATCAAGAAACTTAAAGATGATGACTAAGCTGGTGCTGTTGCTGAATGCGCACTGCCGGTATTGATTGTGGTGTAAAACAGCGTTGAAGACTGTATGCTTTGGCCAACATAATCCAAAAATCATCCAATTATGCTGTTGTCTGCAACAGTGTCAAATAAACTACTCACTGTCTCTTTTTCTGCTCAGTAACTGTTTAATGAAAAAAAAAATAAAATTCGCTGTCTGGTTTTAAACGTCATCATCCTTCCAAAATAAGGATATACTGTTGAGTAGGCAGTCTTGTACAGAGCTTCACTATTTTCTTTAGATTTATTTGAAAGAAATCACCATTTGTACTTAGTGTGCTAACAAAGCTAAAGCTGCAAGAAAGGTTGGGTAAAAAATAGTGCCTATGTAGGCACCTATTCATATAGAAATAACTGTTTCAAGAAAACTGTTACTGTGGTGTAGGGGAAAGATGGCTCTCCGCTGAACTAGCAGAGTATTTATAAAAACTAGGGTTCTTTTGTTGCACTAAGTGTTTAGTGCCATAAACTGAGAGAGAAAAATACTATTCTAAGTCACAGTGATTTCACTTGTGGCAATGCGAGTTCTGAAACAAGGAGGCTGAGATCCTGACTTCTATGTGAATGTTCTTTTCTGCAAAGACTTTAATGAGGGCTGTGTCCAGTTTTGGGCTCCTCACTGCCAGAAAAACATTGAGGGGCTGGAGCAGGTCCAGAAAGGGGCAACAGAGCTGGTGAGGGGTCTGGAGCACAAGTCTTGTGAGGAGTGGCTGAGGGAGCTGGGGCTGTTCAGCCTGGAGAAAAGGAGGCTGAGGGGAGACCTTCTCACTCCCTACAACTCCCTGAAAGGAGGGTGTAGCCGGGGGGGGGTCGGTCTCTTCTAAGTGAACAGGCGATGGGACAAGAGGGAATGGCCTGAAGTTGCACCAGGGGAGGTTTAGGATGGATAGGATGGAAAAATTTCCTCACCAAAAGGGTTGTCAAGCCTTGGAATGGGCTTCCCAGGGTCATGGTGGAGTCACCATCCCTGGAGGGGATTTTAAACGCATCCCTGGAGGTGTTTAAAAGCAAGGCAGATGTGGTGCTGAGGGACGTGGGTTAGTGGTAACTTGGCAGGACTGGGTTAGTGGTTGGACTCTCTTAAGGGTTTCTTCCAACCAAATTGTCCACTGGTGGTTTTTCTCTCTCTAGTTATTGATGTTCCTTATTTTAAGTCTTTCCAAAGAAGGATGAATTAAGATTATTTTTATGCAGGTTCAGTCACTTTTGTGATTTTAATAAATTCATCAAAAAGCATATGGAAATGACCTACTGAAGTAATGTGGCCTCACTAAGCCCTGACAAGAAGGGGATTTTATTTAATAATAATGGGCAGGTGAGAAGCCAGCCTTTCCTTCCACAGCCACACAGCCGTGTCCCCAAATCTGCCTGGACAGATGTAGTTTCTACCACTGGTAAAAGCCCCCCTCCATTATGGTACCTTATGACACACTGTCAAATGTTGCAAAGAAGCTGGTCTGGGGGGAGAAGTGGCTGGAACTGCCCTGTCTGAAGCAGGAGGAGGCAAACTGGAGCTTTTGAAGTAGAAACTGTTTTGAGGGTGTGACTGGAGGTGTCCCGGTTTCTCCTGTGTTAACTGGTACATCCCCAGTCAGCTGTTCTCCCCTCAGGCCACTCTCACCTGAGGAATGTCGCAGGTGGTGGTACACCTTGTCTGCAGAGTAAACGGCAGCACTGTTGCTCTGATGAACAGCCCATGCCCTTAAAAACTTGTTCACCAAAAGCATCTCCCTCCCGAGCAGCCGTGGTAGGGAGCAGCAGTGCTGTGAGCGTGGCGGTGCCTGGCTTTGCTTGGTCTGCAGGAGATGGTGTTGTGGTGAGTTGTGTGGAGGTTTTTGTGTAGAGTTCTCTAGGGGGTTTGTTCCTTCCAGTTGGGGCCAATTAACCTGAGACACCCCTCCTCACCTCCCTCGGAATATGAAACCCAATGGGAAGAACTGCCTCATGAAAAGCAATATAGTATTGACCTGTTTAGTTTTTTACACATTTAAAATTCCACATTTTTACTCATTTAAAAACCTTTTCGCTATTGTATCTGTCAGCTGGTTGGCTTCCCCCAAGAACTGTGGAGCTACTTGTGAGATGTCCCCATCTCACGACATCGAATTTCTTGGCATTGCAACTACCGTTGACTATGCAATAGCTGAAATAAATATTAGAACCATTTTGTATTCTGAAGGGAACAGATGACAGTTTAAACTCATGCTTTTGTGATTTACTTCATTTTTATGCACCACTGAAATCTTAACTATGCTATGTAAGCTCAGCTGCAGAGCCTCTGCCGAGAGCCTGGAAGGGAGTGGGGATTTGCTGTGAGACTGGGAGCGGGTTGGATTTGAACCACCATCACCAACATGCCGCCAGGAGAGTGTTACAAATGCTGAAGGCCCCAGTGTTCAAGTGTACGGAACAGTTTTGCCCGCAGCAGAGAGCTTTCTTGTGCAACACCGCTCTCTGAAATAACATCTCATGTTTAAACTTCACACAAGTTTTGGGGGGGGTTCTCCTCTGGCAGATGTGCCAGGTCCCTTACCATGTGTTCATAGACCCATCACATTTTCAGTAGAGAAACATCCAGTTAATTCACTATAATGCAATCACCCTAAACTTCTATCAGGTTATGACAGTGGCATCGATGACCTGGACAAGGGGACAGAGTGTATCCTCAGCAAATTCGCTGATGATACCAAACTGGGAGGGGTGACTGACACTCCAGAGGGCTGTGCTGCCATCCAGCGAGACCTGAACAGGCTGGAGAGCTGGTCGAGGAAGAACCACATGAGGTTCAACAGGGGCAAATGTAGGATCCTGCACCTGAGGAGGAAGAAACCCAGGCACCAGTACAGGTTAGGGATGGATTTTCTGGAAAGCACTACCAAGGGAGAAGGATCTGGGGGTCCTGGTGGATAGCAAACTTTCCATGAGCCAGCAATGTGCCCTGGTTGCCAAGAGGGCAAATGGGATCCTGGGCTGCGTAGGGAAGAGTGTGGC
>JAOTQQ010000009.1:7891399-7941359 GCA_026546715.1 Gallinago undulata
GCCCTTCGGAAGTCCAAGGTGGCAGTTCTGCTGGCCCCCTTCCTTGCTTCAGCAAGAATAGAAAATTTTATCATTTCGTCTATCTATCATTTTATCTATCTGTTAAATCATGACATCATAGATATAACAGAACCTGGTCTGTAAGCCAAAAGGCTGAGGTCTACAGCCAGCCTGGAGCTCTGGCACCTTTACACTACACGGCAATACAACAGAAGATACCTCTTCTGATATCCTGCTGCCGTTAACAGTCAAGTGCCTACAGAGTAACAGCAGGGCAGAGCTTCCTTATAGAAAGGATGGTAAACCCCCAAAGCAGGGCAAGGACATTCAAAAGTAAAAATGGAAGGAAAGGACTACCTTCAAGTGGGGACAAAGATGATTCACTCAAAACTAACAACCTGTGCCCAGGTGGCATAGGCAGACAACAGCAAATGTGCTGAAGGATTCAGATGTGCCTTCATGCCAGAATTCAGTTGGGTCCATTACAGACGGTGCACGTGCAGTCTGCAGCACACAACAGAGGATTTTCAAACTATTTTTCTCAGTGTAACAAGGGTTCTGTTGTTGTGTGACCCAAAGCTTATAGGCCTCACCACAGCAAAAAATATCAATTAAGCTGCTCAACAGAGCCAGTGTAATAAGGGAAATAATTTCAGTATAATATTGCACTAATAAATTAATAGTGCTAGATCCCCTCAAAGAACGTGGGGTGGAAGAGTGGCAGCTTTGAGTCAATCTGTGTTTAATTACAAATTCTATTTTATGAACACCAATTTATGAATTGCTTAAATTATTAATTTCTTAGCGTTAAAATACCATGCTCAGTCCATGGCAAAAACATGTCAGGCTTAACACAAAATCAATATTGAGTTTGGGTAGGAAATGAGAACTATCCCCAAAACCCACAGCCTGCTAATGCTGACAGCTACCTGCATATAATTAATTACCCATAAGGGGCTTGGGAAATACCAGTGCAGAACAGATAAGAAAGTGATAGCAATGCCATCAAGGCTTTTATTTTGGTAATTAGTACACATTAGGTACTGCTGTAAGATCTACCAGTGACTGAAATTATTACACTGCCAGAAGTGAACATACCTCATTATTCATTTTGCTATAGTCTCATCATGTTCAGTTGTCAAGCTGACAGGAGATATCTCAGTATACTCCACGTTTCAATCCTGGATACTATATTGTAAAGTATTAAAGATCTTTGCATGACATTTGCTAAGCATCACTAAAGGGATGGATGCTCAGATTTCTCAATTCCTCTCAATTTTTGTGTGGCAAGAACTCCTTAAACATATAATTCTTAACTTCTGGTAAAATAAACTGCTGCAGTGAACTCAAACAGATAAAGCAATGAACAATTATATCTCCTTCCACGTTTATGCCACAGTAGAGCCTACATTCAGCAAAGGAGAGCTGTCACTACTGCCAGCTGTGGAGTCACGGCAGAAGTGTGAATTTCATGAGAGAAGCAGCATCTGCCACCAGACAAGTTCAGGGAGGCAGACTGAACACCTCCCAGAGCTGTACGCATTTCCCTCCCACTTCTGGAACAGAAAGCTTTTTATTTACATAAAATTTTAACCCATGCTCCACACTAACAATGATGGAAATATACATACTGAATACACCACACAGATGCGTGCAGGTCTGGAGAAGATTAATTTTGTGGTTGAACTCCTGGAAGGACCCTCTCTGAGAGTATGGGAGTTGCTGCAGTTTTTCTTTCTTTCCCAGACTGAAGAGGACAGTTCATGCGACCACGGGTAACACACACACACAGGCTCTGGGCTCGCTGTGACCCACGTCCCAGGCCCCGGAGGGATGACACACACCTTTGCAGCCGTGTCACACAGCGGCAGGAGACAGCGCAACACCAGCGAGGCAAACGACCCGATTTCTCTGACTTAGGCTCTTGCTGTAGGCTCTTGCTGTCTCTTCCCCTCCTCACCTCGGGCCAGCCCCGACCAGCCCCGGCCCCGGCCGCCTGACAATAGGACACGGCTCCAGGAGAGTCCGCCGAACCCTATCGGCTCGGCTGGGGAGGCACCGCGGATGGAGAGCACCGCCCAAAGGCCCGGCCGGGGCCGGGAGCGTTTGCGCGGGAGGCAGCACCCGTGCTGGTCGGAGCGGGCCGGGCCCCCCCAGCGGCTACTCCGACCGCCCCCGTGCCAGGGTGAGCCCTGCCGAGCACCGCCCCCGCCCCGCCGGTGCCAGGCCCGCTCCCCTCAGGCAGCAGCTGCGCGCGGGAGGGGCGGGGCGGCCCCTCGCGCTCCCTTTGTTCGGAGGCCACGGGCGGTGCTGCCCCTTTAAATCGGCCCAGCGCCGATTGAAGATGCTGCGCCATTGGTTACAGCACCCTCCCTCTCATTGGTCTCCGCCAGAATCGGCCTGTCCCGCCTCCCGCCTCTCATAGGCGCTGCTGGCCGCTCGTCTGGAGCGTGAGGCCCTGAGTGGGTGAAGCAGTGGTCCCTGGAAACAGTTCCGGGAAACCCCGCGTGTTGCCGGGGTCGCGCCGCCGTCCATGAGGAGAAGGAGGAGCGCGCGCCATTTGCCGTCGCTGCTTGGGCCCGAGCTGCGCCGCGCAGGCCCTGCTCCGGTGAGTCCGCGAGGGGCGCGGGGGTCGCCGGGGACCACCTTGCACGGAGGGGGGAAGCTCTGCGGCCGGGGGCGAGGGCTCCCGCGCAGGCCCTGTGGTGGGGCGGGTGGCCGCGGGCTCCGGGTAGGCCCGGTGGCTGGCGGAGGCGGGCTCGGGGCGCTCGCGGCGCGCAGCAGAGCGGCTCGGGGGTGTCGCTGGGCGCCGGGCGCTGTGGGGCAGGCGGGCTGGTCGCGGAGGGAGCTGGCGCCGGGGAGGGGCCCAGGGGCGGGCCTTGCGGCCTGGAGGGGGGGGTGGCCCGGCCAGGCCTGGCCCGGCCCGGCGCGGGTTCTGCGCGGGGCGGACGGGAGGAGGGGGCGGGTTGAGGCGGCCCTGCTCCGCCCGGCTGTGTGGTGTGCATGTGGCGGGGGGCCGGGACGCGCTCTGCGCTGCTGGGGGAGTCGGTCCCTCCTCGATCGCTACCCGGCATCCCAGGGCAGTGGACGCGCTCAGCTCCGCGCTGGTGTGTGTCCGTGGGGAACGGGGGGAGCCTTCGGCAGAGAATGCATGGCTGTCGCGGCGCTGGGGCGGATCTCGCGGAGCGGGTGTTGCGATAAAGCCGGCTGCGGTGGGGGGGAACTGCGCTGCACCTCCTCGGGTGCGCGCCTGATGCTTTGGTTGAGAGAGTAACACTTGTCAAGCGCCCGAAGGATAAATTCTCCGGAACTTTGTTGCTAAAACACTGTTTTTCCTTAAACGGTCTTTCCCCATAAGCTTTTAATAAATCTTCAAAAGTTTATCATTATTACTGTTATTTTTAGAATGAGCCTCTGGTCACTGGGTCTTAGTGACCTTCTTACCTGTCAGTTTTTGAATATGACTAATTATGTACTTAAACTGTGCTAGATTGCTCTTTTTGAAAAAGTTGCTTGGATTCCACTTTCCCCATTTACTGCAATAAAGCATTCTCGCCAGAGTGATGCCTTTGTGCTGCAAAGGATGTTAATGCTCCTGAAGCTTTTTTTTTTTTGCATTGAGATTATACTTGGTATAACATTGACTCCTTTATGTCCCTTCTAAAAGTAAAGGTAATCCAGCCAGAATTCTGCATCTTGCAGTGTAATTTTTTATTTATTCAAATAGTTTGCAAACTTGCAGAGTTCGCTTGATAATTTTGTATCCTAGAAACTGTATTTCCCCTGAGTTCTTAATCTTCTTACCTCTCAGATTTTCTGTCTAGATGTGAACACTTGGAATAATTTGAGCATCAATCTATTACTCAGTTTACTAGTTTTGTCAAAAAGTAATACTTGCTGCTTTCTCAGGCAAGGATAAGCATTTGTCAGAAAAAAAGCTCATTTTTGTTGAAGTGTTGCTTTGAACTGGAGTGCCATGAAAGTTGGTCTGTGCAACCCAGACAAGCAGCTGAACTGTGAATGGCCAACTTCATTTCGGAACAGGAGTGTACAGGCATTGGAGTTCAGGTTAGCAAAATGTAGGAGCTGCTGATGCAGACAGTGCTGTGTTTTAATGGCACTGATGTGTGCCTTGCCAGCCTGCTGTGGTCAAGTCATCTCCCAATGATACTTGTGTAGGTACTGAAGCATAGTTTTTGTACTGGTTTTGCTGGTCTCTTCCTTAGCATCTTGATGGAGGCTCTCAGATTATTTTTTTTTCATTCCATGGGGTTATGGTGTGGGAAAGGCTGAGAACTCTCTGCTGGAGGGGTGAGGGTGCTAACTAGGTTGTAAAGATAGTCTGCTACTGGAATGCTGGTGTGGAAACCTGGCTAATGAATCGAGGTCTTCAGGGTGTGATAACTTTGAAACAAGTCTTCTTGTAGTTCATGCTAATAAACAGTATGTAATATTTAAGCTGTTAAAAATGTACTTTTTGTCATTGAATAAGCTATGGTACATATGCTATAATGCCTTCATGTAAAAAGTAAAGGAATGTGCCAGTAATGTTTTTGAACAAGTGAGGCTTTAATAAACCCCGAGTTCAGTCTTTTAATGTGAGTTCTTATCTTCCCCTCGTTTGTGTGTTTCTTACCTTCCTGTTTTGACAAGAACCTTCTTGACGTGTAAGGCATAACTTTATATGGATTCCACTTGTTTTCTTGTGGTTCATAAAAAAAAATAAAAATCAAAAAACACCCAACAAAAACCCCAAGCCCCAACAACCAGCCAAATGAAAAAAAAAACCAACAACAAAAAACAAACCAAAACAAAAAAAACAACCCACCCCAAATTTCCCCTCAATGTTGTTTTTAATGTGGTATAACTTAAATGTTTTGGCACAGACAATAGATTGGATAGAAGGAATAGTAACATAAACAAGCTGAATGACTGGTGCAGAGTTTTTATGTATGATTTAGTTACATTTCCTGTGCACCTGAACTAAACAAATACAGTTTAGTTCTTCCATGAAATCAGAAGTTACATAGTAGAAGGCTGAAAACGGTACTGGTGGATAATCACTGTGAAGTTGATTATGGTAGTTTGAGATATTTCCCCTTTGCCAGAAATTGCCATTCCTGCTCATTTAAGTTTTACTAAGCATGTTTCAGTTAACTAGACTGTGAATTTATAATTAATTGGATGGAGTTATACTTAGCCTGTGGGTGGCAGCCTCTGCTTGAGGTGTGGTATGAAATGCAGGGAATAATAAAGTTATGGTTTGTTAATCACTGATTGCTGGATTGAGGCTGAGATCAAGTTTCTGTTTTCAAGATGCTGTATGCTATGAGGCTCAGGTGTGTGTTAATTTTTTTCTTTCATTTTCTAGGAAAATTACTATTTGAGCCATTTGACTTTAGTATTAAACATGAAAAAAAATTGTTTCTGGGTTACTTAGAAGCACCTGTAATTTTAACCTCCTACTGGTTGTGTGATTAGAGTTTGAAAAAAAGGGAGTAGTCACTTGGCAAATTACTCTTTTGAGATGCAGGAATTCTAGGTGAAAGATAGTGGATGGCTAAAAACACACTGTTGTTGCATACCATGAATGATGTAAAACATGAAGTCTGAACAAGGCAATCCTCCCCTTCCCTGCACGCTCAGTTCTGCAGGTCTGAGGGTGAAGCTAGGTAACTTCTTGGGCACCAGTGGAAATTCTCCTTGCCTAAGTAAAGTTGCCCCCAACGTGTATTTATTACTGCTGCTCTTTTGGTAAGCACATTTTTGTGTACACTGTTTTAAATTCATCCATTTCTGCATGTTTTAAAAACAAATACATATCCCACGCATACTAACATACATAATCCTTTACTTGCAATCCACACTTAAAATCGTTTATTTTCAACCAGTCTCCCTCTTTTCTAGATATTTGAGTAACAGATGAAAAAACTCTTGTGTGTCTGTGTGTGCTCTTCTGTGTGGCCTGGCTGGTTACAGGCAGTCACAAGGATGTGCATGCAAATATCGATATCGCTCCTCTTTTTCTTCAATATACTTTTAATATTTTTTTTAGAGGAGAACAAAAATGCTAATAAATTCATTGCGTGTTTTCCTTCATGATAAAATTCAGTTAAAAGTATTTTCCTTGATAGCTACATCTGGCTGATGTTAACTAGAGGGAGAGCTAAGCAGTCTTTTTCAGCTATGACTTTCACCCATGTGTATCCGCTGAACTCAGCGCAGATTCAGTATTGTAAGAGACGTAATTTTGCTTGTTGGTGAAAGAAAAGTCAGTCTAATCTCAGATTTCAGGCCAAATTTGCAAAGCCAGCAGGGAATCTATTGCTATAACTGAGAAAAGAAATAAATTTCTTCTGGATGCTGTCACGACCTGAATATTTTGACAGCTGTGTCACTTCAAATTTTTCCAGGGTAAACTTCTTTAAGAAGGTCTTCTAAATTAAGTTTATGTGACAGGAAATAGCTAAAATTTGAATACTCAAACAGAACTTTGCTGGCTGGTGAACATGCACAGCATTTGATGTAAGTTCTTTATAAGGATACTAGTTCTTAAGCAAAAATAAACCATGCAGCTAGTGAATTAAAATTCTGAGACTTAATTCACATTGTCTAAAAGCCTACTTAAAACAGCATTTGATCAGCTGTGTTGCTGTTTAGTAGTCTGATACGTAGGGGTTAGATATTGTTCCGCACACTGGTGTATATTTGTCTTGTAGGCAGTATCTTGTCCTGCCATTAGGCTGCAAATACTGCCTGTCAGAAGTTGGAGTTCTTGAACTGCAGACGAGGTGTTTCTCCCTGGACACAGAATGCCATCAACCTGTTGTTCAGTTAGAGGCAACACTGAGAACAGTGCTAAACTTTGGAGTGTGTGACGCTTGAAAGCTAATCTGCATTGACAAAAAATAACGTCTGGGACCATCACCATAAACTACTGAAGCTTAGAATGTATTTGTAATTGTTTCAAATAACATTTATGCATTGACTCAGCCTCACAGTTCTTGGTGTGGTTTGTTGTATTTTTTTTTTTTGCGTACAGGGAAGACAATATATGTGTAAGTAACTGATTTTATAAGGCAGTAAAAAGCTGAAAACAAAAACCCCTCCGTATATCTTTTTTGTGTATATCATCCTATGCATTTTTGAGAAGAGGGATTTAGAGTGGTACTGTCCCAAAAGCATTTTTAGTTTAAGTAAAACCCCTCTGCCCTATTTCAAATTTGAGATCTCGCAGAGGCTATCTAGCAAGCAGACATGTAGCTGATTTGTTTTTCATGAATCTTGGAACGTATAGAAGCTTCATGTTGAGTTCGTATTTTGAGAATTCAGCTAATGATTTTAATGATAGGTAAGTGTTACTGTCTTCAAGTAGCATTTTTTTAATTTACTCTGTAATTAGGCTATAGTTAGAGTTGCTCTTAAGTAAACTGAATTGGTTAGAAAGCAAGTTCTTTTTGTTAAGTAGCAGAATGTGTGTGTATATATGTGCTATGTAGCTACCAAAAACTTCCTTTCTGTTCCTCTCTAATTGCATAAAAAATGGCATCTGACAGAAACAGTGTGAAGCTGCATTACATCTCTCTAAAATTGCCCTTCAAGTCAAGACAGCTTAAGAAAAATCCTTACTTTTCTGTCTGTAGAAAAAAATTTTTTTTTCTCCTTGCTCAAGCTTGCAAATTTACATAGGATACCTTTCCTAAAGTTCACGTGCTGTAGTCTAGAAGGGCTGGGTATACAAGTGCCAGTTAGAGGCATGTTTGGAGACTCATTTTGCAGCTTAGTAAATACCTTGAGGCTTCAGCATTTAAAAAAAATAAAATAAAAATGTTCTTGACTCATCTTCATACCTGTATTCCAGTGCTTCATTGCATTGCTCTGACTGTGCTGCATATGTCTATCTGGTTATCATTTCACTGCTGACCATCGACGACTTCCGTGTCTTTTAAAGCCCAAGGCTCATTTCATTTCTGAACTTAACAGCTGATCATCCTAATGTTCTCTGCTGGGTAGTTGAATTGTCTCTTCTCAGCCTTTTTATTTGAGAGTACTAAATGTCAGCTGACTGGCTAATTGAGAAATTGAAACTATTCTTAATTAATTGGGCAAAGCCCACTGGAATTGTCTGAGAAGATAGTTGTGCATTTTTAAGTGCATATACTTGGAATCAGTTTGTTAATTCCGAAAGCAAGTCTTTATTAATATAAGAACTGAAGATGCTTCAGTCATGGCTTCCTCTTAAACCAGTAAGTTATATATTAATAAAAAAAAAAGTAGCTGTGATTTGTAGAGCTTCTATTTGAGTAAAATTGAAAGCATGGAAACAGTACAGTTGCAGCTTCAAATTATAATGTGCATTAGAGTGCAGTGTGTCTATCCTTACTGAGTTCTGACAGTGTGGTAAAAGTGTTTGGCTAGTCTTGTGCAGCGTGTTGGGTTTGAAGGAAGACATGGCAACAAGCCAAGAAAGTGAAAATTAGCAAATAAGTATTGACATTTTTATACATTAAGCTACCCTGCAGGGTTATGTGTTTGCTAAATTTTAAACGATTGTTTTAAAAGTAGAGGAATGGGAAATGAAAATAGCACTAGCTCTTCTGATTCTTTGTTGAAGGATGTTGTTATATCCCAGTATATTCTAGCTGCTATGGTAACCAGTTAACTTACTGACAATCAGCAGATAAAGTTTAGACATCGTTATGTACATGAAGTACATTTCTAAAAAATTATGTAAATTCTTCCATGTACATTTTCCACAGTATTAAGGGTTGTACTTTCTTTTGAAACTTAGATCAGCTGCATCCAAAAAGTATTAAATAAAACTTTTGATATAGGTCATTTGCAGCATGTATACAAATTAGTTTAGATAAATCATGCATTGTCCTACAAACTAGTTATTTCTGGCTTATTGTAATATAGCTCCTGAATTTTTTCCAGCAGCATAATAAAATGGCTAATCAGGTGAATGGTAATGCGGTACAGTTAAAAGAAGAGGAAGAACCAATGGATACTTCCAGTGTAACTCACACAGAACACTACAAGACACTGATAGAGGCAGGCCTCCCACAGAAGGTGGCAGAGAGACTTGATGAAATATTTCAGACAGGTATAATATGCATTTCTTGTTTCTGACTGGTTATGAAAGTGAGGGCATACCATTTTCAAATTTTTATAGATTAAGGTTTAAAAATTCATTGTTTTTGATCTGTGTAGCTCTGAATGTTTTGCTACTTTGACTTCCCTAAAGGCAATCTGGGTTTGACATTGACTAATTACTTGACACATCCTTAGTGTTGTATGTGATATTTTAGTTGCTTTAAGGCACAGAGCAATAGTTTCTTAGATGTTGTCAAATAAAGATATATGTTTGAACATACTAAACTGTACATTTTTTTCCCCTCAATCCAAATCATCATTTTGCTTTTACTTTTCTACTGTCAACTCCTCACAGTGGTTCTTAAACACTCAAAGGCTGGATAGGTGACTTAGTGAGGGAAGCAACTAGCTTGTCTTGCCTGGGACTACATTTGAATTGAGTCTGCCTGTGGATTTTTTGCTCTCTCTAGTTCTGAGTGGTTAGTTTAAACCATGTTAGTTATTACACTGAAATGTTCAGTTTGACACTAACTGCTTTTCAACAAAGTTGAGGACTAAGCTATCTAGCAAATTGAGTTAATACCTTGCTGGTAGCAAGTGGTCTCTGCACCTTCTAGAGAGGTTTTCTTAATATACAAAGGTTTTTCTATTTTGTTTTGGTAACCCCCTGATTTTGTCCTATAGGCGGAGGCTTCCTTTTCCTCTTTAGAGTGTGTTATGTGAACAGATTTGCAAGAAGCAGTAGAAAAGCTCTATGTGCTGATCTTGAATGCCTTGGTGGCAAGATTACAGTTTTTGTTGAAGAGAGTCAAAATTCCACTGATCAAGTGAAAACAGTTTAAAAACAATACCTTACCAATCTTCAGTATGATACTCTTTTGAGTATTATTGCTGTCTTTTGGAAGTCCTTCACAGTGAGCTTTCATCAAGCCTTTACCAGCTCTTATTGGCTTTAGACATACACTTTCTAACTGTGGGTCACAATAACGTGCATTTTATGGTTTGAGAGAAGGTATAAATGCCTGGGCAAAGGAACTTGTGGGGCTCTAGCATGTGTTGCAGTTAGGTTGTGTTGTGAGAAGTTCTCAAGGTATTTAAAAGCTTTTCAGCCCAGAAGTTGACTACCTAGTACAATTCCACTGCATGAGTAACATGAAGATATTTATTCACAGTTCCTTTATACCACTGAAGATGCTTGCATTGTGCAGGGTGAAGCAAAGTGCTTTTGAAACCCGAGCTAAATTTGGGGTTGAACTTTGTAATTTTAAATCTGCTGAGCTCTTGTATGAAAGATACAGGTGCCTTCCAATATGCAGCATCACTTCTGAAATGTAGTCCTTGGGCTTGGCACTACTGTGCATTTTTGAAATCACTAGCAGTTAAATCTGTGTATTTTGGACGTCAAGCTGTTGCAAAGTGTGTGGAGTTCATGGGATCTGTCCTAAATTTTGCTGTGTAGTTTAAAGAGTGCAAATCTTAGTCTGTACTTCTTGTGCTCCACAGTTTATGCAGGTGCATTGCAGAAGGAAATAAATAACTTGTAAAGGTCCTTAAACAGAAGTGCTTCAGAACTGGTCCAGTGTTTCTTGGGGGAGTCTGTACCTGTAAAATTAACATTATCCTTTTCAGGTACAAAGCAGGGACTCAAAATAATACCTTTTTGAATTCTAGCTTTTGAACTGCATAGAGCAACAAAATGAGTAAAAAAAATATTTTAGACATCTAGAAAGTCCACTGATTTTGGTGTTTTTTTTTACTTTTTGAAGTTGGAGGAAAGATTGAACAAATCGTTCTACTTCCTAATATTTTGTGGGGTAAAGCTTCATAAGTATTTGATTGCCAGTTAGGTAGCTCTTTTTTCATGTACGATAGGATACCTGTAATGTTCACATGTCAGCTTACTGTAGAACAGCTCCATTCAAGAGAAGGAAGTGTGAAACTTAAAATGAAAGTCAAGCAAACTAAATCCAAATTATTAGAAGTGAGCCAGAGTTCACTGTTTCAAACCCTGGTCTGTAATACTGCTTTTATTCAGCAGCTTGGATTCCTGAGTGTTAGAAAACTGTTACACATGGGGTATAATCTTGCACGTCAGTTAGTGCTTAGATATATACATTTTAATTTAACTTTTTTCATTGTTGTACTCATGTTCTTTCATATACTTGTATAGGAGTATGTAATTATATTAAATATATAATTCTGTTGCTATGGAACGTAACTTTCTGACTTTAAAAGCAAACTGCATAATACTTAGTTTTTATAAAACTCAATAGAAATCTGTAACTTCTTTATCTTTAACTTTTAGGGTTGGTAGCTTATGTCGATCTTGATGAAAGAGCAATTGATGCTCTTAGGGAATTTAATGAAGAAGGAGCCCTCTCTGTATTACAGCAGTTTAAAGAAAGTGACCTGTCGCATGTACAGGTAAGGTGAGAGCTCCAGGCGTGTGAGCACATTAGTATTCTGGCACTACTGGCAGGAGAGTTGTAACTTAGAAATTCATTGATGTTGCTGTATTCTGACATTTCAAACCCAAATCACAAGCCTTTTAAAAATTACCTTAAATGTGTAGGTATTTGAATGCAAAGCAAAAGCTCCCAGATAATAAAAATGAGTGTGCTATTGAGAAAATAAGGTAAAAAAATACTACCTGGAATCTGATAATTTTTTTTTTC
Organism: Gallinago undulata; assembly: GCA_026546715.1. Lineage (NCBI taxonomy): Eukaryota > Metazoa > Chordata > Aves > Charadriiformes > Scolopacidae > Gallinago > Gallinago undulata. Next base: position 7,903,171 of record JAOTQQ010000009.1, read on the forward strand.
AGTATGGCAAGCTTATTCAATTAATTGTTATATTTTTCTAAAGGATTTCTAAAAATTTTTTTTTGACATTTTGTTTGTTGCATTGGCTTGACATAGCGACCTCAAGGTACGGAGTGTGTAAGATTTGGTGGATTCCCAGGGCTTTTCATATGCACAATTGAATTATTTTGTAAATTGTATCTACAGAACAAAAGTGCATTTTTATGTGGAGTTATGAAGACCTACAGGCAAAGAGAGAAACAAGGCAGCAAAGTACAGGAATCGACGAAGGGACCAGATGAAGCAAAGATTAAGGTAACATTTAGAAAATACTGATTATTCTGTACTACCTGGTATATTACCTGTATGCAAACTGAAGTAATTTTGGATGTGTTGAAAAAGTATCAGTACTGCCTGTATTTTCACACTTGGCTTTAAAGAAATGCATGCATGATAGAGATTCAGAAGACAGAATGCTTGTTTGGAATGCTTCCTGATTATACAATTGCCAAAATGCATGAACTTAATGTAATGTAAAGTCTATTAAAATACTGATACGTATTTAAGAACTGTCTTAGCTGTCCTTTTATATTAAATTTTTTATGCACCCATAAAATTATTTTGAGGCTGATTGGACATTTCAACTTGAGGTGTTAGTATATTCAGAAGGTCTTCTGTTGTGCAAAAGCTGAAGTACAGAGTGGGTGAAAAGAATTGCCTCCTGATCTGGAGTTCTTTGGTTACTACATCTAAAATGGAAAATGAGTTCTTCCCAGTGATCTTGTGTTGCTGATTGGTGGTGGTGTTTTTTTTTTTAAATCCCAAAGTAGCAGGTTTTTTGTTAGGTCTGTCTGTATATACCATGTTACCAAATGTGGCAAGGAGCAGATAAGGAAATGCTTATGTTAGGACACTTTTTAAATTATTTATATTTTAATCTGGTATGCCCCTGCTGATAACATCTTTTTTTCAGGCTTTGCTAGAGAGGACTGGTTATACTTTGGATGTAACTACAGGACAGAGGAAATATGGGGGCCCTCCTCCTGATACTGTATATTCTGGTGTGCAGCCTGGTATCGGAACAGAGGTTAGTATATACAGGTTAATCTGTTATTTTGTGTGTCTGTGCAAACTGATGAAATACTTGAAAATAAATTTTACTGCAAATGAAAGTTTAAATTATTGTAGAGGAAAGCATTCTTCTATGTTTGTGTGTCTCAGTCTTTCTTACTCTTTCTTACTTTATGAAAGATTGCTTTACAGGAAGGGGTAGTCACATGCTGGAACAGGTTTCCTAGAGGTGGTTGATGCCCCAAGCCTGTTAGGGTTTAAGAAACATTTGGACAATGACTTTAATAATACACTTTAACTTTTGGTAGCAGTCAGGCAGTTGGGCTAGCTAATCATTGTAGTGCCCTTTCAACTGAACTATTCTATTAATGTCTGACAATACTCAACAGATCTGAAGTATTTTGTCCTGTTGGTGGTGGTCATCCTCTTTAGGAAGTCACAGGAAAGCTGTAAAGTTGGTTGTGCTTTAATACTATTATAGGTATGGTTTTATACGTTTAAGTTTCCTGAAGCTTGCTAGAATAGGTAACATCTTAAGATAAGAACATAAATGCTTCTCCCATGAATCAGCATTAGAGGCTGTAGCAAAACCCAGCCAACTAGGTATAGAAATCAAACCTCTACCAAACTAACTTACTGCTGAAGACTGAATATTGCTAGTGGGTTTTTTGTTTTGTGGTTTTCAAAATCTTAGGCAAAACTTCTATGTAAACAGAACTATTGAGGACAGGAGTGTAAATCCCTCTTTTCTAATATTTTGGGTAAAAAATAGGAAAGAATGGGATGTATTACTTTGGATTGTGGCAGTGAATGTTTTGTGTTTAAAACTTAATTAATACTGAAGCTCTCAGAGCTTGTGGTAGCTCACATATGTTGATGCCAGATCCGTCACTGATGTCAGTAGTAGCAAACCTCTGGTTTTTAAGGATACCCAAGTTCTGTTACTGATTCCAAGAAGATACATGCTAAATAGACTTTTTTCTCCCCAAGATGTATCAGATCTTTCTACTGTAAACATTTGTACATCAAGTAATTTATCTTTCAAAAACAAAGTGGAATTCATTATGTGTTCACTATAGTTTTAACTCTTTCACTATGTACTTGAACATTGTGCAGTAAAACTATTCATAAATAATCTTATGGATGTTCAACATGTTGAACATTCACAAATTGTCACAGTGAATACTTTGCTGAAAGGATTATGTGGGTGAAGCTGTCCAATGTATTTTTTTCAAGTGAGTTGACTTTAAGAGCAGCTGGACCTTTTTGGAGTGTGATTCTGTGATAAAGACAAAGTAGTTACAGATGTGTGGAAGCTTGGAGGAGAAAATAATTGCAATATGATTTGATATTAAACTTGAGTATTCATTTTATTTAAGGAATTGCTGCTGAAATGTAAAGCATTTTGTTTATAGTGAGGGTAACATGATGTTGATATTTGGAGACATTTATGGGAGTGTTTATTGGGTGAGAATGGAAGTAATTATTTGGGTATTTCCTTTTCTCCTTATGCTGGCTTTGTCACTTGCACCTGTAGTCGTTGATAACTGTGTGTCATCAGGGGACTTGTACAGTGCTCCTTTGTTTTGCTTAAAATTTTTAAGATCTTTTTTCTCTGCTTTTTCTTACCTCCTGTTACATCAGATGTTCTTCTTAAAGATGGTCAGAAGGGTCTTAAATATTATTTATTTATTTCCCTCCTTCCAAAGGACTGTTGTGGTTTGGGCTGGGTTGGCCAATGAGATGACAGATGTTCTTCTCTGCCTCCCACTTCTTTCTGAGGAGAGTGTTAAAAAGTTTTATGAGTTTAGAAGGAACTGAACTACTTCAATGAAATATTATTAGTAAAATAAAAAGGAAATAATGAAATAGATACAATATATACAAAACCGTATCAAGCTCCCAGGATGATGTCACCAGCAGGCCCTGGGGAAACCCCAGATGGGACTCATCCACAGAGGGGGAACTGGATTCAGGATCTGGAGTCACGAACACACAGATCAAGATCAAAGGCAGACAAACAGACAGGGTCCTCCTTGGATGTCAGCCATTGAAGAAAGAGGCTGACTCTTTGACCCCTCAGCTTTTATAGTGAGCATGCAGCAGATGAGATGGAATACCCCCTTGGTCAGTTTGGGTCACCTCTCCTATCCACTCCTCCCTGCAGGTGGGACCCCTCTATGCTTCTTGGTTTCTGAACCTCCAATGGGGCAAAGAAGGAAATTAGCTGACTTTGGTTGTTACAGAAATAAGTATAAGCAAGAGCCTCTCTGCGTACCATTTCTTGACATTAACTATAAACATAGATCTTACCACTCTGAAAACAAACAGTTTTCTGCACAACGTGCTGTTAATTTCAGAGAGTTAGAAGAGGCCTAATCAAGGAGAAAAACTACTGAACAGAAAGTTGGTTCTGTTCTACCTTTTTTTTTCTTTTTCTTTTTTTTTTTTCTCTTTAGAGGAGGTTAAAAAAGTGACATTCGTATAGCCTGTCCAGACTAATGTTACACCAAAAATTGGAATTTTATTTCCATCCTTCACTTTTTGGTGTAATAGAACACCCTTTAAGACATGATTTGAAGAACAGGAGGCTTCTTTGGTAACTGTAAAATACCAGCCCTTTACTCAGCTGTGACAGGGGTAGAAGTAAAGCACTTCTCAAAACTAGCACAGTGCAGCTAGCATGAAAAGAGTAATTGACTTAAGTCTGTACTAATTGTTGGATTGGGCTCAGTTTTATTGAGGGATTGCCAGATAAAGTTAAGTCCTACACCTAAAGTTTTGAGAGACTTCTATTTTTGGTGGTTTTAAGTGATGTGAAATAAACCCTTGGAAATTCTGTAAATAGTTTTTATCCATAATGTGCTAAGACGATGTGCAAAGTTATGTCTATATGTTTAGACTGTATAAGGTGGAGGAATTGCTACATGTATTTTTCAGAGCTCAAATTTACTGGATAAGTAGGATAACATAACCTTTGAATGTCATTATCAAAAGTGCAACATTACTTCTAGCTCTGTGAATGGTAAGTTGGTATTGCATCTGCTCCTCTGTAGGTGCATTGTCAGAATTTGTAACAAGGTCGGGGAAGGGTTGTGAGGCTGACTTGCAATCTGAAGAGTGAGACGTTACTGGAGATGCTGAGGGCATTTAACCTGCTTTTGCCCATAATAAATTGAATGGGAAGGATCAGATAGTGTAATAACTCTAACTTGAGAAGCAACGGGATAATAAACTCAGCAGGCATTGAACTAGACAAAGCTTGTGCTGATTTTAGTATACAAATGAAATGTCTACTGCAAGGACTATGGAGGTTCAAAAGTTTTTCCACTGTGCCCGAGGTGTTTTTTTCCACTTCCATTTTTTTTTTCAAAGATTATAGATTTGAATGAGATGAAGCAGTTGTGTGGCCTACATGAATAAACACTTAAATCTGGCATGTAGGAGAAATCGACTGCAAAGCACATGAAGAACACTACTGAAAGGAGAGAGGTATTGAAGAAGCAACGCTTCTTGGAATGCTGCAGTACACTTCAGTTGCTGAAATAACTGAAGGACACATCTAGTGGATCAGAGCCCTCAATGCTCAATAAAGTTGTTCAGGAAACTGAAATTGATTTTTTTTTTTTTCCTAGTTAAAGGTTTTCATAATTAATCTTCTAAAACAGTAATAAGGAAGAAGTAAAGTGGAGTACTTAAGTGCTTTGTATAGGTTCCTTAGGAAGCAAAACTGGAAAAAGAAGTCTGATGGTCAAGGATTCCAACAAATCCCTGGAAGTGGATGCAGTTACATTCTAGTTAGACAAGTTCTCTTACATTGTTTCACTGATAATGCCAGTTTCCAAAGTTTTTCCACAGTACTTTTGTTGTGGAACTAAAAGATGAAGCAAGATACCTGACACTTATGTTCTTTGTTATTTCAGCAGCTTTATTGAGTCTTATCAACATATCTAAAAAAAAAATATCGCAGATGTTTGTTCTGACCCTTGCAAGATGTTCAGCTGGTGTTTGTTATGTCTAATATTGAATTTGTAGTTCATTAGCATACTAAGTTTACATGCTCAGAGCAAATTCACTTAGATGTGAATTATTCCCACAGTTATTTAGTCCTTCTATTATAAATGGAATTTACTCCAGAATATAGGTCAGATATGAATATATTCAAATTAAATCCTTAATTCTGTTTCTCATACTGGCTCCTAGAGTGTATTACCTGAACTGAACTGTAGTAGCAGTCTTATGGAGTTGTTGATGGTCTAAAGTTTATAGAGAGTGAGCCAAAGAGACTGGAAAGAAAGGAAGAAACAGAAGCTTTCAGGATGGTAAATCTTTGCTAAATAGCTGGAAAAGCTGACTTTGTATTTGGATTAGGGTTTTTTTTCTTGAGTCTGTTCTGGTGTGTCACGTTCAGTTTCTGCTGGAAACAGTGGCATCTGAAACAAAGAACTTAATGTGGAATTGTTGCATTTAACTGACTTAACTCTCCACAAACTGTAACTGTTTTCAAGTGATGGTTTCACTGTCCTGGTAGCAAGTGGATTTCCTGTCTCTTGTGCATTTCCATGATGGTATCACGTTTTTTGTCTTTAAAAACTGTGCGTGAGTTTTGAAATGAAATCTTCTAGGTAGTGGCAATGGGCTTTTTGGGAAAATGAGGTGAAAGCCTATTGGCTCTGCCATTAAATTTTCATTCAGTATGATAAAATCTGTTCCTTTTTTTCCCCAGTACCAAATAAACTATGATCAATTGGTATTCACAGTGAACTGAGAGGAGATAAGCTAAGAGAAGAAATGTTGTGGAAACTGAATTTCAGGAATATCTGTACAACATAAACATCTAAAGGTTCTAGCTTTCCTTTGGAGGAAAATCATTTGTGTTCCACTTTTTTTATAAAAAAAATAAATCAGTCATCATTGTCTCCTCAATGCTTACATGGGCATTCTGTGAGTGTCTTTAGTTTGGGAATTATCTGCTCAGTCTTCAGTATTAGATATGACTATGGCAAGGCCTTGCCAAGATGGAAATGTTTGTCTCCTCATAGTTTTTTTACTACAAAAAATATTTGAAGTTACAATAAATAGAATTTGATCTTAATGGGTGTTTAGAATGTTTTTCTTGTGTTAGCAACTTAGATATTTGACAATTCAGAGGAGAGCTGTAATAATTTGAGGAGGAAGCTTTCTGGGGAGGCCCCAGCAGAAGAAATTAAACTCTTTAACAAAACTTCACCAAAGTTTGTTACTCTATGCAAGGACAAAAATGTGAGGACTCCAGATTTTCTCAGAAATATGAAAACATTGAGATGGTGGAAACTAAAACAACTGCAAACTGGAAATGAGATTTCAGTATATATTAAAAGTGGAAAGTATATATTTTACGGATTTTTGTAGACTTTTTTCCCACCTCTGTAGCTTTCTAATGAAGATTTGGCTACAGAATGATTTGAAAATACTGGAAGAGGAAGGAAGTGCTTGGCCTGCTTTAGTATAGGATACCCAACTATGTAGTCTCTAAGGTCTTTGTTTTTGGTTGCCAAAATTATAACCAGGTAAGAACCATTTACCTCTTCAGTGGTGGAAATTTACAACCTATTCAATATAAGTAACAAATGTAGGTTTTCCATATGTAAAGCCTAGTACTACCAGCGGGAGGTGTAAAAGACTTCCCAGGACATAAACTAATGTTGGCTGCAGTTGGCTGCCCTGTCTCTGCTGTCATATGTGGCAATGTACTTCCTTTCCCAGGAACTTTCAAGTGTTAAAAGTACGTTTGGATTTCTGAAAAAGCTTTAAGTGTCCCCTTCCTTTTTAGGTTTTTGTTGGTAAGATTCCTCGAGACTTGTATGAAGATGAATTGGTACCACTCTTTGAGAAAGCTGGTCCAATTTGGGATCTACGCCTCATGATGGATCCTCTTTCTGGTCAAAACAGAGGATATGCTTTCATTACCTTTTGTAGTAAAGATGCAGCACAGGAAGCAGTCAAATTGGTGAGTAACTGATTTTCAGATTGGACAAGATAATGTAGACAGCAAACATGGTGGTAATCTCTTGGACAAGGAAGTCTTTGAAGTGTTTGATTAAAGCATCCATTGAGAGACTCAAAATTTTACTTTCTTCAAAATTATATACACTAAATCAAATCAGAAGACAAATAATGTTCTGATTCTAGGACTGTAGTCTGCCATACCTTGCTGCAGTCTGCTGGAAGTACTTGAGTATAGTGAGAGCTTACTTGATTTCAACTGGAAAGTATATTCTTTAAGCTTTACTGTGTTAAAAGTTTCATCACCTGTCCTGCTACAAAGAGCTCAATAGAGATGCTTTGTTCTGCTGCCATGGAGGAGGTCTCTGATTTGGTGTTCTTTATGGTATGCAGTGGTCTTTAGCTCTTTCCAGTGGCAGTCCTGCAGTCAGCTCATGGCATGGCACCCTGGCTCAGCCGAGGGCACACACTAATTCCTGGAGAGTTGACGTGGGAGACAGCAGCCTGACTGGAGCCCTGGTTCCTTCAGCTTTGCCCCTGCCTGAGAGGAGGAAGTAGAGTAGGCACATTGATGCCTGTCCCAAGGTTTTGGATAAGGCTGTGAAATAATGCTTGTATTCTGAACCAAAACAGGGGAAAATGCTTTCTCTCATTTGCCTGAGCAGAATTCAGCTGATCCTGCGTAAAGAGGGGAGGGGAAAACCTAAACATTTAGTTAAGCTGGGTGGAAAAAACCCTAACCAACCCCGAAACCTAGAGAAACTTGAGAAGTGATTCTGTTGCATTGTAAGAGCTTGAGAAAAAGTCATTGCCTCTAAGTGTTACAGTGCTTGTTCCCTCAAATATTTTCCTGTATTTAGAAATAGTTTGCACTTGTTGGGTTAGGCACTTCCAGAGTTAGGAATTGCATGTCCCTGCCTGGGCTGTTTTTTCTGTCTAGAACCTACTTGGATGTTTCCTGAAGGAGATGCACAAAACATGTTTATGCAATTGTTTGCTTCTGGGTTTCAGTGTTGGAAGGTGGTGGATATGAGTTACTGCCACTTCTGAAGGAAAAATTGTATTGCAACTTTTTGGTTTTTTGACCAAGTTGAAAATGCTCAGAGGTGTTTCTCCAAAGTTTTTACTAATTGAGGAAGATGAAAGGGAAGATGCTGAAGTGACAGGAGATGTAGCAAGCTATGTACCACTGATGGAAGACTGGCCTCCATACCCTGGATATTTCACCAAATAAGTGAATTTGTGTGAATAAAGTCTTGAAGTCCTGTATCTGGCTTACCTTCTCCCTACTTCTACCTCCACCATTACCCAGTAATTGGGCGAGGCTTGTATGTAGGTGAAATAATTTCCATAGAAAGGAAAATGGGGCAGACACATGCTAAATTTTGGAGCTAATTAAACCTTGATAGCAAAGTGAGGTTTTTTTCAGAAAATGAACTTGAAATTTCTCTATTTGAGGTTTCTCTACACTAGGTGAGTCCTCTGCTTCTTTTTGCAGGTGCTAGTGGGAACAGCATTGGTTATACGTTAAATGGCTTTGTAAGATAAAATGTAATTTGAAAAGTGGATTCAGATCAAGTTCATGGCACTGGAACACAAAGTTTTATTGTGTTCTGAATCATGGTTGTATGTTAAGCAGCATTCTGAGAGGGTTTTGTCTTCCTTAAAATGATCTTGTTTGAATAGCCTGTGGTACCCTAGTGGTATTCTAAGTCTTCTTGAATATGAAGAAGGTTACTGAAGGTATTGCTCTGTCATCTGCATGGCTTTGTCGCAGCTAGTAAAAATGGCTGAAAACTGGCTTTTAAAGAATTGGATGAGGTTTTTTCAGAAGCTGACTGATGACCAAACATCCATTCTCTTAGCTTGTGTTTGAAAATCCTATCTAAACCAAAGATAGTGTCTAGAATTCTTTTTTTTTTTTAAAGATTGAACTCTTGTACCTTTAAAGACCTATTGGGACTGTTAGTGTTGTAATCTAACTGTGGGTACAAGCATGAAACAGTAGGCTAAATTTTTTTTTTTTGTGAGAAGGTTTAAAACTTAACAGTAAAATTTATAGAGTCCTAGCATTTACAAGGTCAAAGGAAGTCCCTGTGGTGGGGACAAGGTCACATGCTGATTTGGACTTCTGAGTATCTCACAGCAAATACACTCAGTGTTTAAAAGCTGTCAAAGTAAAGTGGAAGAACTCGTAATACTATGTAATAGTAATCATTATAGCATTCTATGATGCTTATTAATTATACTAGCAATTAATGCCATTTAGTCCCAGCACAGGAAACACTCATCAGTTGTCTAGAGAGATCTTTCAAGTCTGAGATAAACAGTAGGTGAGTGTATTCACCCTGTGCTCCTTGTATTTGTTGTATGTTGTTCCTTGTACATCAGTTTTTGTAGCTTTCCATTCAGCAGAACTTCCAAAGTTCCTGTGGAAAACCTAAGTTCGGCAATGTTCTTCCAAGTAAATTCTGACCCAAATACTGCAGTTCTATTAATTCTCTTGCAATATGAATTCAATATGCTATGTATAAAAATAGTAGATCATTAAGAAAATAGCTGATTTTGTGATTTGGGAATTTTTTTTAATCAACATTATTGGGGATAAAGCAAACAAATGCCTCTTTATTTTCTCAGTGTGACAACTACGAAATCCGTCCTGGGAAGCATCTTGGAGTATGCATCTCTGTGGCAAACAACAGGTTATTTGTTGGGTCAATTCCAAAGAACAAGACTAAGGAAAACATTTTGGAAGAGTTCAGTAAAGTCACAGGTAAGACCTTAACAAGTTTATCACACTGATCCCAAAACTCAGGTCAGTCTCTCTGTTTTGTAGGTCTAGTTGTTTGACAGATGTGTTCAGCTATAACTTAAACTATTTCCAAGTTGGATTTATTCCTGGTAGAAATTTTATATATCGGATACAATTTATAGTAAAGGGACTAGTGTCTGTTTTGCTGATTGTTAAATAAATGATGTTGTAGGTTTGATAGTTTGAGGTGGAAAAAGCACAAATGAACTCCAAAAAAAGGTGAAGGTCTAATTCTGTTATCTTTCTAGCTTCCTGTTGAAGGCTCTGTATTTGTAACTGGATCTACAGTAGATTCTGCTTTCACAACTGAGAAGTTTTTGGGGAGCCTCAAACAAATGTGTAGTTCAGGAATGATGGGAAAAAGGGGAATACTAAATCAGCTTAGAGGGAATGGTATTGCAGGAATAATGACAGGTTAATTCCTGTCCCAGTTCTTCAGTGTTGTTCCCCGGTATATGCAGCAAGTAGGAAGAAAAGTCAGCTCATCACTGGAGGATGCTTCTGCTTTAAATATGAGACTGAAGTCTTGATCGCTGCTCTTGTTCCTGTAGGAGACCTTTAACCTACTGCTGCTTTTTTTTGGATTGCTATTTATGAGAACTTCAGGGAAAAGTTGAAAACAGAATATTTGTTTAGTTATTTCTCCTCTTTTTGAAGAGCTGTGGAATAAATTCTCTCCAGTTTCCCCTGGAGGTGGGGAGATGGCATGTGTAAATGCAGACTGCTTTTCAAAAATGTCAAAATAGTAAAAAAAAATACTTAACACTGTGTGAACTGTTCAGCTTGATGTTTTACAGCACCTGATCGTGAGGTAAGTTTGTTCTGGAGAGCATCACCTGCTAGGTGACCTGTTTCTGGGTAAATTGGACAGATGTCTTTTAGTTCTTTTGCGGTTTTTTGTGCTCCCACTTCCTTTCAGGCATTAAAACCAAGATTGTGTATTACAAAAAAGCAAGTGAAGGAATAGACTCTAGATTTCTTTCTTCCTTTTGAAGTTTGATACTAAAGACTTGTTTTTCAGAGGGTTTGGTGGATGTAATCTTGTATCATCAACCTGATGATAAAAAGAAGAATCGAGGATTCTGCTTCTTGGAATATGAGGATCACAAGTCAGCAGCACAAGCTCGCCGCCGCCTAATGAGTGGGAAAGTAAAAGTCTGGGGAAATGTTGTGACAGTGGAATGGGCTGATCCAGTAGAGGAACCTGATCCAGAAGTCATGGCGAAGGTAAGTAAAAGCTTAACTGGATGCATTTGTGCTTTGGGAGGAATTTCTTTATGCCACAGTCACGAAAATTTGTTGCAGCTCAGCAACGCTAGTTTTGAGCATGAAAAGCAATTGGAGGGTGTTTCCATAGTAAGCCATGCAAACCGGCATGGTCTGAGCACTGCAAATTAGTTGCCTGTGTAACATGTTAGGAACATACTGTTGTAATGGGCTGTTACAGATAATGGGCAATAGGCACAAACTGGAACACGGGAAATTCCATCTCAACCTGAGGAAGAACTTTCTTCCCTGTGAGGGTGGCAGAGCCCTGAAACAGGCTGCCTAGTGGGGGTGTGGAGTCTCCTTCTCTGGAGACATTCAAACCCACCTGGACATGGTCCTGTGTGACCTGCTCTGGCAGGGAGTTGGACTGGATGATCCAGAGGTCCCTGCCAACCTCTGCCAGCGTGGGATTCTGTTCACATTTAAACTAGTAGCGTACAGGGTTTACCTACTGGATTGCCACATCAGTCTGGTCATTGTCTGCTTCTGCTGATAATGGATACTAGTGGGTATTTTGTAAAACTGTTTTCCAGAGAGATGAAGGTGAAGTTCAGTGTAGGTAATGATAGGATCTTTATCCCTGTGTTTTGGGACAACTCTTTGCTGCTCTTGAGTTCTATTACTAAAATGTTACTGGGATTTGTAGTGTCCCAGAAGCAGAAAATCAAAGTTGGATGTTCTTCTGGTTGTGGAAGGGAACTGTGGAAGGAGAGAAGTTGTAGAAATTTCATACAGGTAATTATAAGGCTATCTATCCTTTTTATTTTTTTTTCAACAGGTACAGAATTTAGAAGGTTACCCAAAATTTCTTAATGCAGAGGAGGAGAGAATAACACCTTACTAGTTAATATTAGTTTTGTTTCACGTTTGACTGTAAAAGATTAAAGATTTCTTTCTCATTTTTCCACCAGGTGAAAGTTTTATTTGTAAGAAACTTGGCCACTACTGTGACAGAAGAAATTCTTGAGAAATCCTTTTCTGAATTTGGAAAACTGGAAAGAGTAAAGAAGTTGAAGGATTATGCTTTTGTTCATTTTGAGGACAGAGGTGCGGCAGTGAAGGTAGGTTGATTATTCTTTCCTAGCTGATGTGAGGTGGTATTAAGAAATGTCTTTTCAGTTAATATCTAGACAAGACAATTTGTAGAGACCATTTAATAAGGGTACCATTGTGAGAATTTTAACACTAATAATTTTGTTGCTATAATTTCAGTAGCTAGGAGGATGCAAAACTTGCAAAGGGCAAAACTGTAGCAAGTTAAGAAGTAGACTGGAAACGAGGTATAGGCCAATGCAGGAGAGTCCAGAGAAGGGGGAGGTGCGGGGGAAAGACCAGCCAATACAATTTTTCTGAGGAAACACTGACAGAAGGTATCAGTTGTCTCAAAGACCCCTATTTAAAGGCTGTGTATAGTTTTAGAGTGACAAAAGTATTGAATAGAAATTGCAAGGTAATTAAAAAATGCTTTCAGAAGGGGAGGAGAATGGCACTGGCAACTCCTTTAACCTATTTTTAACTGCACATGCTCCCTAGAAGGTGTCTCCTAAACGACTTCTTAGATGTTGGAGGTCATTACTTTAAGTTTCAAAGATGTCTTCCTCTTTATTTAAGAGCAGCTGAGAAGGTCACTAATATCTGCTGTTTGTACTTTGATAGATTGAATTCTACAGAAATTATTCCATGGGTGTTTTAAATCCATAGTTTGGGGGGGAGGAGGAGGGGAGGAAGGGTTTTGCACTTGGGAGTCTTGAGCCAACTATATTGTATGTGGCTGCAAAGACAGTTCAAAGGCTCTTTACTGAACTTATTAAGCATTTTATAACCATTTAATAGCTTAGACTTTCCCTGCCCACCATAAAAACAGGGTTTAGAATGCTCTTTTGAGTTTGTCTTTAGGAGGAATGTCGCTTGTATTCAATGAAGACAGTTTGGATGGGTTTAGACCCTGTCCAAGAGGGTAAGAGATTGTTGACATAGAAAGGGTAAGCCAAAAACACTTCCTGACACGTTTTATTGTATTATGTTGTTTCTCCAGTCCCTCTGCAGTAGGCCTTACTTCTAAATTCTCTGTTAGATTTGAGCAACTGGAACTTGTAGCAGGTGAGCAAAGGTAGTTCAAATGTGTTACAGCTGAGCCTCTCTAATGCTGCTCTTCTATGAAACAAGTTGGAGTACTGCCACATCTGCCCCATGGAATTCATTTATGGCCACTAAATTGGTTTATGAATTCTATGAGATATTTCTGTGTATGGATATGTTGGGTTTTTATCATGAAAACATTATTATCATATATTAATACATGAAGTTGGCTTGTTGATTCCAGCGTCTACTTATTTTCATACCTTCTTTGAAATATTGTCATGATATCTAATGTTTCTGAGGCCTTTTGCTGAACTGACCTGTGAAGCCTTTGTTAATGCAAGTATTAATGCACAAAAATTTTAAATGCAAAGCAGATAACTTCAGGTAAAGAGTTGGATGATACTTTGTGTGTGTGTATTAAGTTCTCTGTGCATACATTTGATAATAACAAATTACACATTACTTTTTTGGGGGATTCTTGCCCCACTTGATGACATCACCAGGTTTCAGTATTTTTTTTTCCTTAAGTTTGTGTCCTCAGGAGTTTTTGATTCCTAGGAGGCACTCAAGGAGCACATTTAACTAGCCAGAAAGCCCAAATATAGAAAAACAAACCACAAACTGTGTGTGCCTGTGCTCTACATGACAGAGCTCACAAGTACAGTGAGTGTTCGTGTCAGTGTGAGATAGTGAGACCTTCTGTCATTGTATTTCTGAAATGTTTCTAGGGGATATAGGAACATAAAAAATGATAGTGTTATGTCTTTTTTTTTAAATAATGCTCAATAAGTTTTAATCCTATTCTTTTACTTTACTATATGAAGAGAGTATTTTTTTAAAATGCTGCTTCACTGTAACTGGTGAATAAGTGGGACTTGAAAGAATAACATGTAACATTCTAGTTAAGTAGCACAGAAATGAAGCACATGGCATAGTTCAGCCTGGAGCAGCCCAACCATCTGGTTTGTATCAGTAAGTTTTAGTTTTATTTTGAATGGAATCAAATTTATAGTTGTTTCTCATCTAATTTTTGTACAGGCTATGAATGAAATGAATGGGAAAGAAATAGAAGGGGAAGAAATTGAAATAGTGTTAGCAAAGCCACCGGATAAGAAAAGGAAAGAACGTCAGGCTGCCAGACAGGCCTCCAGAAGTACTGCGTGAGTGTTCCTTCTTGTACTACTGTAATATTGAAATTCTGCCATAAAATATGAGTTAGTTTAGAGGAACCTGAATGACTTTTCTGTTCTTAGTGTTTTGTATTGTTAATCAACAAGGGGAAATTTATACTTAAGTTAGGGAAACTTTTGAAGATAAATAATTGAGTGTTTCTTTTTCTTAATAGGTATGAAGACTATTATTACTACCCTCCACCTCGCATGCCACCTCCTATTAGAGGCAGAGGCCGTGGAGGGAGAGGTGGATATGGCTATCCCCCAGATTACTATGGCTATGAAGATTATTATGATGATTATTATGGTTATGACTATCATGACTACCGTGGTGGCTATGAAGATCCCTATTACGGCTATGATGATGGCTATGCTATAAGAGGAAGAGGAGGAGGAGGAAGGGGTGGGAGAGGTGCCCCTCCACCACCTAGGGGGCGGGGAGCACCGCCACCAAGAGGTAGAGCTGGCTATTCACAGAGGGGGGCACCCATGGGACCTCCGAGAGGAGCCAGGGGTGGGAGAGGGGGTCCTGCACAGCAGCAGAGAGGACGTGGTGCTCGTGGAGCCAGGGGCAACCGTGGGGGCAACGTAGGAGGCAAGAGAAAGGCAGATGGGTACAACCAACCTGATTCCAAGCGCCGTCAGACCAACAACCAGCAGAACTGGGGCTCCCAACCCATCGCTCAACAGCCGCTCCAGCAAGGTGGTGACTATGCCGGTAACTATGGTTACAATAATGACAACCAGGAATTTTATCAGGATACTTATGGGCAACAGTGGAAGTAGACAAGTGAGGAGGGATTGAGAATATTGGAAATATAGAATTGGCTGTAGCTCTACATCCTTCAAAACAAAATTGGCTTAATGTTTCATCCTTCAGTAGCGATTGGCTGCCATTTGTATTGGGCTGAAGAATCACTCTATTGTGTATATACTCGAGTCTCTTAGTTTTCTTTTTTCATAAACGCACTTGGACATTACTGGGCTTGCATAATTCCTGAACTCCATATGGGGTTTCAATGCTTTTATCATTTTAGGCTTCATTTTAGCAGTTTAAAAGCAGGAATGGCACACTGTTCAATCATGATTTTGCAGAACCTCTGGTTTTGGACAGTTCCTTTTTTTTTTTGGATTTGGGATAGACTACATAGGAGTATGCTGTACATAAAAGTAAAAGCTAGTGCTTTGTCTTAGTAGTTTTAAGAAATTACAACAAATTAAGTTTTCTTGTATTGAAAATAACATGATTGTATGTTTTGCATTTCTAGAAGTAGGTTAAATGTGTTTTTAAATTGTTATAACTTCACACCTTTTTGAAAATCTGCCCTACAAAATTTGTTTGGCTTAAAACGTCAAAGCCGTGGCAATTTGTTCCTTGATGTGATTGTATTTCCAATTTCTTGTTCATGTAAGATTTCAATAAAACTCAAAAATCTATTCAAAACATTACCTATTTCAAATTCAATTGTGTCCTAAAACATTATTTCATTGGTAATTATTGCGAAAAACATTGTTTTCAAAGTATAACTGCCTATGTGAGTGATCAAATTAATGCAAAATTTCTTGTGCTTTCCAACATGTAGCACTGTGAACATCAGACTGAAAACTAGGAGAAATTACAAATAGCCCAAAGGGCACTCTTTGTTTAATTGCTGTTCAATAACTTACCAGCATCTAATTTTGAAACTTTTTTTTCTTTTAAAAAGTGTTGAAATGTATCCAGACATTCATGGAGATCTAATTTAAATACAGACTTCTAATGTAATGTGGAGAAGGAAGCAGCGCCTACAATGGTGTTAATTTGTTCCTTTTTATTATGTACTGTGGAGTCCCTCTAGAGGCTATTCTGTTAGGATCCAGCCATATTGTATTATTCAGTGTATGGACACATAGGGAAGTGGTTTTGATATCAAGCATCTTAGTCTAATTTAACATAATATTTGACTAGGGATGAGAATTTTATAAATTAAGTGCTGCAGCACAGTAAACTAACTTCTTGCTACAGATAACACAAACATTCTCTCCATATTCTGCTTATTTCTGTCTTGATATTTTAATTTGATGTTCTGCCATGATGAACAATTTGCCTTAGAATTCTCATGCCTTGTAATAAGGCTGTTTAAAAAAAAATCCATAATATTTTGGGGATATTACTAGCTACATTATTGAGGTATTATGTGTTGCTTTGACTCTTGTCTTGGACATTCCCAGATGTCAATTTTAACTGGCAAGTCATGACATTACTCTTCTGTTGCATCTGAGCCATTCTGTACCCCAATGAAGAACATTTGCTTTTCAAGAATAGAGAGAAACAAACGGATTTAAACTTTTTCTAAAGAAAACTATTGCTGGACCTCTAAATAGCCAAATCAAACAGTGCTCATACTTGATTTACAGCATTCTAAACACAGACTATTGAGGAAGTTAAACTTCAGTGGTCATACTCCTCCCTTTGTCTTCTATTCCTGTCTGGTGTCTCTCAAGTGTATTTTGTCATAATGCGAACAGAAGGATGAACCTTCCCACGCTTTACTCTTGTGGGTCTGGTATATAATTGCATGGCTTGAGTTTTGACCTGGATTTGAAGTGAGGATGTCTGTTTGGTTCCCCAAAATGGATTTGCCCCTTTGTCAGGCTCTTCCTTTTAAATTAATAGAATTGGTCATAAACAATTTAAAGTGCTTTCCAAAATTAGTACTTTGTTAAAGCCCTTTTTGTTTGGTTTAGTTTTTTTAACTTCATAAAGTTAATGGGGCCAAATCCTGCCCTCTCCGTTCCTTAGTTGAGCAGTGAAGTCAGAGAGGCATTGCCTTAGCATATATTTCAGGCTTTGGCTGATGATAAGGATCTGGCTTGTAATTTTTTTCTAGTACAAGGGTGTGCTGTCCTATCACTGTGACTTTATAGGAATTATATAAATTTTTGTGGTGTTGAGCAGAACCCTGTAGTCCCAATGCCTATTTGCTTTTCAGTAATCATTGTAAGGGGGATCTCGTACAAGGGAGCTGAATTGGAATCAAATCTAAAGTACTCTCCATCTTGGAAGAAAGTGTTTATGTACTGCATGTTTTAGGTGTTAGCCCAGGATAGGTGAAGTGCCAGTGCATGCTTATGGGGGGTGTGGGGAGGAAGTGAAGCACTTCAGTTATAATGCTTAAAAAACAACTAAGGAACAAAAATGTTAAAATTGTCTTCCTCAAGAATTGTAAAGCTGCATCTTGTATTTATTTCTGCTCAATTCACCATTTATCCTAATATTTTTATTGAATATGAGAAGTGAGCTATACATTTCTAGAATTGAAAATTAAAATCAAAGTTTATATTTATAATATGTACCAAGTACTTTGATTTACACGATTTATGGATACTCATTCACTGTATAAATTTGCAGCAGTTCTGAATTCTTAATGCCTTTTACAACTTACTCGAGTAGCGGTGTATATTCAACTTGAAGAACTTAAAAAATTATTGGAAAAAAAAATACTGAACAAAGATACTGTAGCACAGTAGAAGAATATACCATGCCTGATGACATACTCAAGGGAAGAATTTTTCACTAGCTTCTCAGCACAATTTTCATATATAGTCAAAACAAAAAATAAATTTAAATTTACTCTTGTGCATCTGTTCTGATTGTTTCTTCAGTATAACTTAGTAAAAATACTCTTATAGAATATGTTGCAAATGGATTTTGACTTGCAAACCAATATTAAGCTTTTATGAGTGTCCTGCTGGCGTTGGAGGAGGAGCCATGAAATGGGATCTTAATAATCATTTGATCACTCATTTATAGCAGTTGCTTAAATGTCTGTATTGATAAGGTGTTTGACTTAAAAATAAGAAGTAGGTTGCCAGATTCCTAGAAATTCCAAAACTTAAACAAAAGATTTTTACAGATATTGTGTTATTAGAGACATATAAGACATTATTAACAAAATCAGTTTACTAAACTCAGCTTTTAATTTTACTAATTCATTAAACAGTCTGCATTTTTTCAAAGCGTTAAAGATTTAATTTTTTGTAATAATTGTTTATTTTCGGGACTCAGCTTCGGTGTCTAATTATTAGAAAGAATTACAACTACATTGCTTAAACCTTTTCAAAATAAACTCTAGGAGATCACCGCATGATTTTGGTGACAGTATAAAAACCTGACCGCTTTTTATCCCCTCTGCATTTGGACATGAAGCCCATTTGTGTATTTTGAACCACACAGATAAAAATAAAGAAGGCACTCTTATTATAAGGCTAGCAGAACAATAAATGTGAAGTATTGAGAAAAAAAATCTTAAGCCTCTTAGTAAAACATGTTTGGCACCTAGATCTGTTGGCCCAAATGCAGATGTGTTTCATCAAGACTTAATTGTTATCCAAAAATGATGGTGGTAGGACAACAAGGACCCTCACCTACAAATCTGACCGTGCATGACTTGAGTTGGAGTATTTGTGTGATTAAGGATTCCTTGTACAATGAATGTTTGTTAGATTGAATTCTGTCATTCATGTGAACCACTTCAATAGATCAGAGCCTTATAGAAAGAGTGTACCAAGTTATGTTCCCTGGTTTTTCTAAAGAAAAAAAAAAAGTTAGAGCTTCTGTTAACTTAGAATTTGAATGAAGGTGTTATAGTCTATTGGCTTAAAATGTCTTCTGAAACCCAGAGTGGTTAAGTTGAGCGTACATTAGTTGATAAAATACGTAGAGTAGGGGAAAAAAAATTCATTCATGTTAAAAGGAAATCTTAAACTTTTGTTTTCATTCAAACAAAACAGTCAAGGTGGATCTGCAGTATTTGGTTATTGATCAGAAACGTTTGAAATTTTAAAACAGGAGAACCCCTTTGAAGAAATGTTTTAACAAGTTGGAGGTTACCAGAAGCTCTGAAAGACAGTTCAGAATATATTGCATCACATTTTCTGATGTCCAGAAATCTGCAAGTGTCAATTTTGTATTTTAACTCCTTCCTTTTACCTGACTATCAGGGAAGCGTGGTTGAGGCTGACCTGACATGTCATGATGTCGACTTGCTAGGTGGGGTTCGCAAGGGACATTAACCTTGGAGTTATCGGTAAGACAACTTTCTTTCTAATTTCCTTCAGTAAGATTAAAGGGCTGGGGTGGGAGGAGGGAGGAGATGAGCTCCACAGACGTGATCGCTGGAATGTTGTTGAAAATCTGCCATTACCATGGAGAGATTCCAGGCGCTGAAGGTAAAAGTTGAATTTCAATTTGTCCATGTCTAAGGGGAGCATGGGTAGGTTCTTATAACTGAATTCAATTCCAAAATAAAAATCACTTACACTTCTAAAGAAAACTGGATGCAATTTTAGGGATGCTGGAAGCAGAAAAGATTTTGAACACTTAATTGTTTCCTGTGTAGCAAACCAATTGTTTCCTGTGATGGTGGTTCTCCCCGCCATGAAAAAGTAATGAACTTGCAGCACACTTCTCCAAAGTCTAAGAATGTTGTTTAGAAATGTGTCCAAGTAGATCTCTGAAAAATAATAAAATTTTATCTTGAAAATAACAACAAAAGTGGCATATCATGAGTTTGGATTATTTACCTATTGGACATGATAATGCTTAGAAGGCATTAATTGAGAGAGAATTGCCATTAAACCAAGGGACAGTTGTAGCTGCTCCCATTGTAAAGCCAGTGGATTTTAGTAATCATCATTTTTGTGGTGGGCATGATATGTTGGTTCTAGACAAATAGCAAAAGCTGAAGAACAGATTTGGAAATCGAATTACTTGAACATGTTGAATCCTTCATGGCACCTGCTCATCTTGCACGTTTCCTCAGCCAGAAGTGTTCACAGCTTTATTTTCCTGATCGTATGTTTATGCCAGGCTTTGAAAGGAGCAGAGAAGTTAGAAAGAGCTTACTAGGTTGTAGGAGCTTTCCAGGTTCAGTCATTCTGTATCATGGAACTGAATAGCATGCCAGTTTTGACACCAACTGCAGAAGAAATGTAACTGGTGAGTAGAGGTTTTTGTAAGGCTTTTTCAGATATGAAGTCTTTGCTTCATTTCAGACAAACTTTGCTTGCCATACGTGAATTTGAAAACAGTTTTGATCGCACAAAGTCATCAATGCTATTTCACTTGCAAAATCTTAAATATAATGAAGACGGTCTCTTACCTCACGATTCTCCAGGCTGCATGGTCAGGTGGAGTGACTGACAATAAGTGCAGTAGGACTTGCTGAGTGTGCTCGGGTGGGCTGTCCCTGGGGAAGCAGATGACAAGCTTATTATAGGAAAAAAACACTTCAGTGAATTGGCTTTTACACATGTAGAATTTGGAGATAATTGTAGGGATACACAATGGGCTGTACTCCTTTCATAAAACAGTTTCTTATCAGTCAATGAGGTTTGTGAATTTAAAACACAATTTCAAAGTGTATTTCTGTGATCATAATCTACCCAATTGCATTACACGCCAAAAAAAAAAAGTAAGAGCAGACCAAGCTTTAGTTCTGTTCTCCTTGCTTCAAGTACAGCTTCACTTTTTTCCTTCCTTGGCACCAGTGAGGATGCAGTCTTGCTCGTTAATTTTGCTGTTGAGCTTCCTGCAGAGCTTGTGTAAGTGTAGGATACACAGTTGTTTCTCCCTTTTTGAAAATTTTCACAGCAGTGAGGTGGTTGTATTGCCATTTTAACTTCAAGGAATGGGTATCCATTGCATCAGAACCTTGTTATATGACATTATTCTGAAATATCTTCAAACATTGAAAGTTCAATGTGCAGAAAATGCATACCCAACTTGAATTTAAGAGGAGATATGGTGTAAGAATTAATTTTGTGATAGGAAAGAAAATGTAATTCTGGAGAGCATTCAGCTGTCTTAGCCATGGATGATCTTTTCTCCTTTTAAATTCCCTGCTGTGCTGCTTTAACAGGGGAAAAAGAGGAAGTGAAATGCTGCGTGGGCTAAAAGTCCTGTGATTAAAAATAGTTCAAGTGCATAATTGAAGATAATATTATAATGCATGTGCTCAGGAGAACTGAATACATGCTGCACAGGAAGTAATTTTATTTTTCTTTTGTTTGCTTTTTGACCAGTTCTCGGATGCTGACTTCTTTTTGAAAATTCTTAGAAGAGTGTTAAGTGCCAAATCAAACCCTTCTTTAAATAATCAGGTTTTGAAATCCAACATATTGAACCAGTGAGTTTGAGAATTAGTGTAACTTTTTTTTGCTTCTAGTACCTATAGAACGAACACCAAAAAGGGTAAAGCCATGTTGTTTTAAGTTTCATGTCTCTTTTTTGGAGACCAGAGACCTTGAACTCCTCCGTGTGCATTTTCAATCAAAATCAATTGCAATTACAGTTTTTTCTCCCCATTGTTCTGGGTGAGCTGTTTCCTCCTTTTTGTTCTGCTCGGTGCTGAGAGTAGCAGCACAGAGATTGCAGGAGAGGAATTCTTCTTGCGCTGTGTGTCGTGATTGTAGCAGCTTGGAAGAACCATTGCAGTGAGCTTTATTTTCCTGCAAATCTTTACTGAATGACTTCTGCTCTCTAACATGAACAGACTGGAGCCCGTGTGCAACTCATCTGCGAGGATTTAATAAGCAGGTATGTCAATATGCTGCTGATCTCAACATCCAAACTATCTTGGTTATACGATTTTCCCAGAGATTGTGGCTGAGGTCAGGTATTTAGCATAGAGCATTCTGTTTGAGCAGCAGGAAGAGATTCCAAGCAGCTGAAGACAATCTCATAAGGTGTTGATGAGCAGCTTGCCAAAATATATTGGAGTTGCTGATAATTCTGTTACCAGTCATTGGCACCTCCGCTTACTCAGTAAAATCTAGAATGAAACATAAATGATTTTTCCTGTAAGGCAGCAGATCAAGCCTGTTAGTTAATATTTTATTTATCACTTTATTTCCCCCTTGAACAAGCAGTAGTAGTTCTTAGGATATGAAATATGCGTTCCAGTCTTCCCCATGTGTCCTGCTCTGTTCTTTTCTGCTGGATTGCTGGCTGTTACTGTGCACTCAAGTATTTAGGTTGTTTCCAGTTGGAGTAGTAGGAGCAAATGTAGTCTATTTTTTTTCTCTTGAAGGCACTGGAAAGAGTAATGATAGAAAAACCAGACAGCTGAGGAAGTCTAAGCCTCCAGCCCATTACCAGCAGCTGTGAGGGGTCCTGCTTATAGTTCCGGTCAAGGTGAAGCTTTTCTGATAAAGTTCATATGGAAGAACTGGACCTGATCTGGTACTTCTCAACAGATCTCTATTGCAGAGCTCTTTCGTGAACTTGCTTCAAGTGGGAAGTGTCCTGGACACTCTGCTGCTCTGAAGGCTGGGATGTGCTTAAAGCAGATTCTTTTTCAGTGTGAAGGAAGAAATTGCTATGTTAAATAATAGTACATTGTGAAAAGCAGAGCAAACTCACCCTGTGGATGTCTTTAGGCATCAAATAAGATGCAAATCAAATCATAAGGTTATGCATCAAATAAGAGCAATCTTGTGAGGTGCCTGTGAACCAGTTGCTCAGCCTTCCAGGCAGTCACACACACCTTTCTTCCCAAGGCCTGACCAAATTGTCTGATCTAAGTGCTCCCTGTTAGTGGATCATTTGTACAGGAGAGGCTTTAACATCTTTGTAATACACTAATCCATAGATAAATATATGGATTAACTTTTGCATGTGATGCCTCTACAAGATTAGTGTTTCCTTTGGAAATGTAAGGAGTTGGGTTTTTTTGACAAAATAGTTTTGGGCTACAGTCAGGTGTTAGTGCATAGGCACTTCATTTTCTTACAGGGGGTGTACATGTTCTGACTAATACCACTTCTGCGGTGAATTGCATTACACTGTACTAGTCCTTATTTTTAGTCTTGAAACTAGTTTTTGTCCTGCTATACTCGCCTGCAGCTTACCTTTCTGCTTAGTTGTGAATTCCATGTTGAGGAGCTCAAAGCTCTTCTGCACAGAGAAGTTAACCTGTTCCCTGGCTGCTGGTTACATTCTACCCATATTACGGAGAAGATAGGATTATTTCTCATCTAACAACTTCTGAAAACCTTCTGAGCTTCCTTCCATCAGGAATAATTTTGAAAGTGTTGGAGCAAAAGAGAGCAGTGGCTTGGTATGTTCAGGTATACAGACATTTTTGATACCGAAAAGCTACCTAGAAGAGCTAGGTTAAACTAACTCAGAGAATCTCCAGATAGGCAAGATGAAAATTATTTAGTTGTGGTTTTCGAACCACTTCAGTAATTTCTGTTCTTGCTGATAGGAAATATTTTCTTAAATCACTGGGTAAACAGTTGCTTAAGTTCGTTGGCAAAGCTGTAACAATAGTGTCTTTAATTTGTTATAAAAATTTTATATGGGTAGGATAAAAGGCTTTTTCTCCTCCAAATAAGCTTTAAGTGTTTGCTTTAAAAACGGAAGGAATATAACCCGGTTTAGTTGATCTGTGCAGTTTCTATGCACAAATCTGTTTTTCCCATCATATAATCAGTACCCAAAACTGGCTACTGGAAATTTTAGTGCCTTCAGAAAGAAAGCAAACTGAAATTCTTGCAACCTATAAAGAGGGTTCTTGGAAGACCTACTTGTGGTGAGGGAAAAAAGAGAGTAGGCTATTGGGAAAAATCAGGCCCTCAGTTTTACCAGTGCTAGATGGTATATAAAAGGCCGCTTCTTTTTCAGGTCTTTTTTGGCTTCAAAATGTAGCAGCTTAGAAGAAGTTAGAACTACCTTGTCTCAGTTGAAACAGTTGACGTTGGATCAGATTTCTTAAATGATGTTTTTGGCCTCAGACCTGGATTATTTTCCCACTTTAGTGAAATTAACATTTAGTGCTTGCAGGTCTTTAAAAAACCAAAACCCAGCAACAACAAAAAAAACCCACAAAAAACCAAAACACCAAACAAGGAAAGCCAACCTGACCATGCCCCCAGCACGCTTCCTGTTGGGCATCTTTACCTTCTGTATCTGGGAAGAGCAGAGCGCTTTGCCATGGTGGTCCTGCAGGCAGGGGGTACCCAGCCGGGTTTGTGGACTCTGCTAGTGCAGCAGTTCGAGAACATATGAACAGCTGATCATTTTTCAATTATTAATTATTGGTAAGGTTGGCTTTATTCAGACAGCAAACTTGTGGGCTCTTGTATGCAAAGAAACTATGAATTCCTTTTGCTTTCTGTTTTTGCAAGCATGCCCAGTGTTCAGGTAATTGATAACCTGTTTGTGCTGCAGTGGGGGTTCTGTTACCCCATCTGAAGTGCACTTCAGGAAGATCAAAATTGGAAGGTCTTTGGTAAAGTGTTTGTGGAACTCTTATGCCGGGAATCCAAAGATCTCATACAGTGCTAAAAATGAAAAACAGGCAGATGATAGCTAACTGACATGCCTTAGCATTCTAGGTCATGTTCAAGAGGTTCAAAAACTGCAATAGTATACATCATAAAAGGGTCCTTAGATAATTAGGCACTATCATACTTACACCAGATAGTGGAGCAGTAAGCTCATAAGTAGGCACTATCATGCTTCCTCCATCATGCTTACTCCAGAAAGTTGAGCAGCCACCTTTATTTGCCTTCTGTTTTCCAACAGTTGTGGATTCAGTGTACAATTTCTGGTGGACACAGCCTTAAAGATCACTCTTAATCATAAGCGTTTCAGTCAACTTCTTGTTTTTCTGCCCTGCCCATATTCTTTCAGATATTATTTAGGAGTTTACTACAAAAAATCATACTAACTATGCTAACTAAACTAGTCAGGCTTTTTGCCATACGTTTTGTGTCAGATTTCTGTAGCTGTGATTTTTTGATTGCTGTACCTTGACAGGATAATAATGTGTTACATCTAAGAAAGTGGTCCGTAGGCTTTTTGGCAGAGAGTTACAGAGCTGAATACTTAGGCCAAAGGAAAAGAGGGAAGGGAAGAGGGAGACCTTAGTGCTTCACAGTGACCTTGCTTGCTGGCAAAATTTCTCAGCTACTTCTCATTCAGGTTAAAGCATCAGTGCCCTTGTTGAAATGAAGTGTACTTGCTGCTTGCTATTCTTGCAACTGCGGCTGTACAAACTGATTGATCCTAGTGGAGACATTGAATTTAAGGTCCCTGAGAAATGAGGACACTTAAAGCCTTAATTTTAGTATTTGTAACTTCTCTTCTACTCTTTCTTTACTGTCTGTTCTTGGATTGGATGTACACCTCTGCTTGTCTGTCTCTGCAGAGAGGGAAGAGAGCAGTGTTACCTGCAGTATCTGGCTTCTGCGTAGCCAGCAAGCTGCAGGGCTAAAGTCTAGTTGCAAGGTCGGAGGGTTTTTTTTGAATGGCCCTTGCTATTTTTCAAATCAGTTTTTTATATGGTATGTAAAGGTCAAAATACTACAGGATTCTTTTCTTTGGATTTCTTTGACCTTATCTACATGAAGTATGAGATCTTGGGTTACTAATTTTATGAGCATTTCCAGATGACACATTTCACAGGAATATAGACACACTTATTAGCTAATTTTGCGTTTAATTTGCTCATTTTATGCAAATAAATATTCATTACTCTTTATTTGTGCAAAGCCTAAAACAAACATTTTCTTTAACATTCCTTGTAAACATTAAATATTTTACAACTTGTTTCTTCCTGTGTCATTTCTCTAATGGTGGTCCATAGAAAATGTGCTTTTTTCTTCCCTTTTATTTGTTGCTTGACTGACTCTTTGTTGTACAGTTCTTAGCCTTTTCTCTCATGTCAAATAGATGTTTTCAACTGCGTGCCAGATGAGTGTGTTCAAAAAGATGTGCAGCATAGCATGGGAAATCTAAACGTCATAAATTAAATCTGCTTCACTGGGCAACAGTGAGATACAAGCAGGGAAGATTGCGTCTTCCACGCTGCAAGAGGCTGTTCTGGTGTGAGAGGCAGTTCCATCAATGTAGGTCTTTTTTCTTTCATTGGGAATAGCTTCAAAAGTCCTTTTAGCAACTGAGCTGAGGTTTAAAATAGAAGCAACTAAAGAACATCAAATATCTTGCTCTATCAGTAGACGTTGCTGAAGTGAGAGATAAATGTGCAAGTACTTGAGTGATCACTTAGATATAATATACTAGAAAAAAATATATTTTATTTCTAGTATATTATAAGATCAGTGTAGTGTGTTTATACATAAGGAAGAAAACCAGTGTGGTTGTCCAGCTCTGAGTGGCTTTGATTAGCTTCACCACTCCCTCAACCAAGAAATAGTAATAAAGGATTTTTAAATTAAACTTGAATTCAAGAAATACACTAAAAATCAGTGCTCTTCTTTTATAGCACAAAGTTTAGAGTCTGGCATAGAGGGTTTAGAGTCCAATTCTGTGGTGGGAATCACCATCCTTCTTCTCAGAGGTAATACTTACTCCTTTAACTTTACTAATTGTCACTTACTTGAACTTTTAAAATTAATTCAGTGTTTTCTGTTCTCTAATTATATAAAAGCCATAAATTTGAGTGCTTTGGGATTGAGGTAAGATAACGTAGCTTTCCACTAAGGCTTTTCCTGCAGGGTAGAAATTTTTTGACCAAAAAATCATTATTTTTGCAGTGAAGCACGTAGTTTGTCTCAGAGGTATGTAACTTGTTTGAGCTGGCTGGGAAAAATATTGTGTGTTCAAGTGCATCCTTCTCGTTAACAAAACTGAGTTCACCCATTTCTCATCAGCAGTAGGAGACTTCCCATTAATTAGCAAGTGGCAGTAATCCTTAAACACACAAAATAATGATAATAGTGTCCAGCCTTTCTGGGTTATTGTCCGTAGAGTCCAACTCCATAGTGTGGGGAGCTGCAGGGTGCATACAGTGTGCTCCAGATCGCCATGGCAGGGGGGAGCTGCAGAAGACTTTCTGGAGGGTGACATTTACCTTGGGGGTCCTACAACTATTGGGATGCTTTCTTCCTCCTGCTGCACTTCTGTCTGTCATGAACTGGACTTTTGAGTAACTCTCAAGAACCTTTCAGATTCTGAATAAAGCCTTCATGGCTTTAATAAAGCCATGAAGCCATGGCTTTAATAAATCAGCCATGGTAGGCATATGGGTAATTTAAGCATATGCCATGTCTGCTTCTGTTGTGTTTTGATGTTTTCACTGGAAAGGTCCGTTCAAAGCGGTGTGCATTGAACCATGCAACATAGAGAGTCTTTAGGGATACCTGTCTATTAAAAAACCAGACACAACAGTAGTTTAAAAATCTGTAACACCACATTGTTTGTCTCTTTAATCACCTATTTCCTTTCAAAGAGATTGCTATGAGCAGCATTGTTTAATGATCCTATACATGTAGCCGTTACTTTACATGAATAGACTTGTTTCTCCCTGCTTCTGTGCCCTTGCATTTCAGATTTTAAGGTGTACTTCATAGATGCATACATTCACTATGGGAATAAAACCTCTGCAGTTGATGTATGTCCTGCCCTTCTTAACACCATGTGTATGTGTTGATTAACCAGTATTAAGTGATACAGGTCAGAGAACTGCCCATTTTGGTGTGTCCAGCGTACCAGGAAAAGAAACTGAAGATAGTGTGCCTAAAAAGGTGTAAAGTACAAGAACAGGTTTACTAAAGATGTTAACCATATTCTCCTAGCATCCTTTGTGTAGTATAATATATCAATTCTGGATCATTCTATGTAGTTGTCTAAGGCCTTAGTTCCTGCTGGTCAGATTGGGGAGGTTCATCCAGACTGGATGTAGTTGGAGACATGTTTATCTGTAGAAGTTTCAATAATTAAGTACTGAAGTTTTTACAAAGTTTAGAAAATGGTCTTGCTTTTTCACTTTTTCTTCTATTCTCTCAGCCAGAACTTCTCGTTTGACTAGCAGTCAGAGTGAGAAGGCATTTCTTCCAAACAGTGATTCCTATCATCTCGTATAGATCAGTATCTAATGATGTGGTTTTACAGATGTTAGTTTCAGTGCACTGTCAATGCAACAAGCATTAGTTCTTTCTAAAGCAGGTATTTCTTCTGCTAGTGCATTGGGGAACTCAGCACTAACAATTGTGTTTTCTGGTTTGGCTTCAATGTGGGTTTTGTGTAGGGTTGAGAATGGCATCTGTGGAAGGGCAGAATACTGCTTTTGGGTGCATCCCTGGAACTGTGATCCCAAGTGGATGCTGCAGAAGAATGACTCATACAACCTGCTTTTTCTCACAAACTGTAAAGAATTAAGTGTGGTGAATCCCATCAATTACCATGTGAGTTTCTGAATGGGAAATACTTCTGTTAATCTGATTTTACAAACTGGGAGCAGGTTGGATACATCTCCTTGATGCTGCATGTGGCTCATCCCTGAAAATGTTCCAGGTCAGGTTTGATGGAGGTTGCTCTGATCTCTGTCCAACCTGGCCTCGTGGAAGACGTCCCTGCTCATTGCAGGGGGGTTGAGACTAGATGGCCTTTAACAGCCCCTTCCAACCCAAACCATCCTGTGATTCTATGTTTTTATATTAGGCAGACAGGCATTCCATGCCAGAATATGAGTAGTGAAGTGAAGGGTGCCATAAAGAAGTTGCCGGGAATTGAGCAGGAAGGCCAAGACAGCAAAATAGGTGAAATCATTTCAGGTGTCCAGCTTAAAGTGCAGGAAGGTAATGATGGGCAGTTCCCCAGCTGAGGAGAACAGCTGGCATGTTCTTTCTTTGCATGTTTTCTTTTGAGTTATAAAACAATCTATTGGTAATGCCCATGCACAAGGCTAAAAAAGTGACTGCTAGAGTAAGGTACACATCAGCAGAGAGCAGCTGCTGTTTCTGCCAGCTGAAGATGGGAGTAAAGCAAGTGATACAAATGTGTGAGTGATCAGGGAGTTCCACCCAAACACTGGAAAGATGTCAAGATGTGTCATCTCTTGTGCATTACAGGATCTTTCTGAAGGACTGTGTTCTAAGTCTGTGCTATGAAATCAGCTTGTAGTCAACACACTGGAGGACCTTGCTGTTTGACTTGAATCTTCCTCCAGTGAATCTGAAGAACATGTTTGGACTGTGTCCTCCTGGAATGAGTCATCTTGCCTTCCCAACAGTGTCCCCATCACAAAAACAGTAGACCTTATTAGAGTGCTTCCACTTTTGAGATGTGCAAGTCAGGCAAGTAAAGTCATCTCAGATTTTTGAAGCAAAAATGCATATAAAGTCTCTGAAAATCCTGGATTGCAGTTAAAGGCTTCCAAAAGAATTTTATGTGGGCAAGTGATGGATCACACGCAGTACATCAGATTTCTTTTAATGCAACTTTGATGTTAGTCAGATGATAGTCTCAATTTTGTTGGGTCTTAAATTTTTCTAAATGTGGTAACCAGGGACAAAGTAGCAGCAGTATTTGGGTAGGGAGAAGAAAACTTGACAAAGTTGATTCTTGTTTTTTAAGAAAGTAACTTTTTTTTTTTGTAAGAGGATTCATGTAGCGGACTATCTTTCCATTTTAATCTCCTCCTCTGCAGTTCAGTTAGTCCCACTAGGAGGAGGGCTGCCTTTCTGAATAAGGTTACAGGGTAAACTACTGTACAAATGTCTAGGAAAAACGATGACAGCAATGGAACAGATTTTGCCTGGTGTGAAATCTGAGCTTTCAAAAGTAGTAAGTTGCTTATAGGCTTGGTAACCGGCAAAGGAGTAGCAAGTAATAACACTAAATTATATCTATGGTATCTTCTGTAGCTGTATGTGTTTCAGGTTGAGGTTCTACAAGCTTGAAATGTGAAAAAGTTGTGTGTTTCACCTCTCTTTAACCATTGCATATTTCTTACAAAGCTTCCAATAACAAGAAAAGTAACACAGGACAGACCACAAGGATATTTCTTGTAAATTTTTTTCTGTATAAAAACGTGTATCTTTCAGATACTGAGCTAGATTTGGTAACAGACGCTGTGAGCTTTGCTCTTGATGTAACAGAAATATGGGAGTTACATAATTCACATCGATTCTCTATTGGTAGTTACTGGACTGGTGGGTGAAAATTAGATGGCAATGCCTGAATTTATGAATTCCGTGTGCACCAAGGGATGGCAGTATATAAATATGTAAGAGGATCTCCAGGAAGAAGCATGGGAATGGAAAAGCCACACTGATTTCAAGCAAAGAAAGACTTCTTTTTGATGCACAGAGCCTTTGCTTGTGTTAGTAGTAAACTCTTCTCTGTTCCAAATTGAGACCACAAAATCTTTAGTGGGGAAAAAAAAACCCGCAATCAGACTTTAATACCAAAGATTGGGAATAATTGTGATTACTTACAGAGATAAGATTGCTTGATGAAAATTGAGATAGAATATATGGTTAAACGTATATTTCCTTGTTATATTCATGGTTCAGCACTATAGTTATAACAATTCTGCCAGTGCAGATGTATTACCACTGTCTAGAAGATGACGTCTGATGGCAGAATGGAAGAAGCAGCAAAAGCCTGGGGCTGTGTAAAATTATATTTTTTTTGTCAATTAGTTGTCTAAATAAAATAAGATATTTTAGAAGTGACAGTTGATTGACAGCAATCAGAATTTAGACTCCAAAAAATTTAAAACTCATATTTTTAGTTGGTACGTTCAGTATGCAAGTGCCTGGTCCTTTTTATCTACTAATAATGTTTTAGCTTCCATTTTCATCTTGTCTCATAATCCCTGAAGAATATTCATGATGCCATGTGAATTGAGCGGGCTGGTAAGTTACCTGTCTTTATACCTCTGGAGCTTTTCTGAAAATATTTAATTCCTAGCACTTCGTTTATGCCCAGTCTGGTGATACAGCCTCTGTGGACATACCAATATATTACAATGGTGTCACAGGATCAAGTGACTTGGATCTGGGATATACTTTTAAATTTGTAAAAAAAAAAACCCACAAAAAACAACAAAAAACCCCAAACAAACAAACAAAACCCCCAAAACAAAAAAAAAATGAAACTTGTAAAATAAATCTTTACCTGTGGGTGAATCGCAGCCTGTGATGCTGCTGGGGGTCATGGCCCACAGGGAAGAGCTGTCCTTCCCCTTTTGCCTGAAGCGGTGTTTTGCAGAAGAGTAAATGGGGGGAAAGAGGTCACTAGAACACAAGTACAAATCACATTGTGGCTTCTTGTGCTGGCTACCGGGTTCTTAAACTGATCAGAATAATGCCTGGTATAATCTAGCTATACCTTGCTACTTAAATCAAGCTTAATTTTAGCCCAGTGCTTTTTCAATTGAAATGGCTCAGGTAAACCTTTGTTTTGAAATATTTGTAATTGCTTTTTGTAGTTGTGCACACAGATTTCAGTAGTATCCTGATTTAAGAAATTCTGGCAATCCAGTAGATGGCTCTTCAGTGTCCCTTTTGGAACCCATATTGCAAAAAAAAGAAAAAGTAACTGACAGAGAAACGGGACAGAAGATTGCAGGACTCTAGTTTCTTTTCAATATTTATTGTTGTATTTTTTTCAATATTTTTCCTTTTCTAGCTGTTTTCTAGGTTTCATGGACTTAAGAGGTTGAGAGGGACAGAGCTTATGATTCATCATGCGCTCCAGTCAGCACTCTGTCAGAAATCTTGACTCATATTTACCTTACAGTTCAGATCAAATTCTCCTTGCAAACATTAAAAAAAAAAACAACAAAAAAAACCAAACAACAAAACCAAACTGAATGGTATTTAATTTTTATTTCATTTTTCCTGGGATTTTATACTTTTTAATTGAAGTGTTTAGGAACCTGGATCTTACTTAGCTTTTACCGGAGGTGAAAAAGAGAAGTAGTTGTGTAACCCATTGTGTAAGCCCATTATATTTACCTGAAAACACCTTTTTGGGTGTCACTTTTATCATCTCAGTGTCTTCTGAGATACCTGCTGCTTTCCAAGGCTCGAGTGGAATATTTGTGAGATTTGTAATACGACGTGGCAAGAACAGCAGAGCAAGATGAAAATCAATTGTATTTTCAGAAATGAAGTTTGGTGCCTGCTTTTTTAGTATGTGATTTGGGCTGAGAGAAAGAGTTCTGGTATTTTGTTCATTGCTCATCTCGTGAAGAACTGCAACGTGCTGCATATTCTGGATGGAGAAGGGCAGACCTTTGGGAGCTTAAAACTGGTAAGACACTGGTGCAAGTTCTCTTTACTGGCCTTAGTGCCCCTTGCAATGTAAAACTTTTGCTTTTCTAGCTTGTTTTTCCTTCTGAGGTTTTGCCAGTATTACAGATGGGAGGTATTACCATGTTCTTAACAACAACAACCAACACCACCATCCCCCACCCCAATAGCTGGAGGTTCATGAGAGATGAAATTTCTTCAATAAAGCTGTTACTGGGGATGTCACAGGGAGCTGGGGCAGGGATCCCTGGGGGTGCCTGCACAGAGCTATTGAGGTGGCTATGCTGGATTATCACATTTCAGGTCTGATAGAGCAGTATTGTGTCAGGATTTTCACCAAAGTGTCCAGACTTCACAGAGTGGATGTAACTTTGAAAGCAGCATGATCATATTCATCTCGTGCTTGATTGCAGAATTCTCTTGCTTTGTTCACAAATGTGTCAGGCCCTGTACGCGTGTCCTTTCCAGTTTCTCTCAAGAGCCTGTTGTGAGAAAAGTTCCTGATCTTGCCAAAACCCAAACAAATAAATGTAGCTTTGCTTTGCAGCTTTTCAGGTTTTGATGTGTTTTGTGGCATAGGTCTTTGCTTGTTTCTTTGGGCTTCCTTTTGGCATGTGACTCTTTACCTTTGGGCCAGGATCCTTTCCTCTTTTCGGAACTTCTCAGAACTTGGTCTTCCAGCCTCCTGCCCATATTACGTTTACTATAAGTAAAATCTTTTCAATCCTTGTGCTCCCTTTGATGGGTTTTTGTCCGTGGATACTGGCAGAACCTCCTGACATCATTAGAGCCTTGGTTAATGCCTGAGGTGAGGCAGCAGTAGGTAACGTTTGAGATGCTGCTGCTTCATTGACTCTAAATACCTTCCTGTTCTGTTGAGGTCTTCCCAGCCCTGCAGTGCTGTTACCCAAGTGTTGCTGAGTGCCAACTTGGAGGAATTTCCATCTTCCAAAACTGTACAAGCCTTTATTGGCTCTGGGGTTTTCTCTATTGTCTGAATCTTGGGTATGGTAGAACTTTTTGATTCCAATTACACTTTTTGTGACCAAAGAGTTAGTTAGGTCCAGAGTTCAGCTTGGTTTGAGTGAGCTTTAGAGTTTTATACATTCACACTGGTGGCAGAAACCCATGAGCAGTTGTTATTTCTTGGAACAGTTAATTTGCTGGTCAGATCCATTTGAGGTGAGCACTTTTCTTGTAGATCGCTCGATCTCTGGCCTGTGCTGGATCATGGGCCTGGCTTTATGTATGTCTCTTGATCTCTTTAGAGTTCAAGAAATGAAGATTTTCTTGGTTTTATTCATTTTTTAGGGAAATAGCATGCTGTCGTCACAGTTGTCAGGTAGCTTTTGAATCTTAAAATTATTAGTTTCTCTAAAACTTGTGATCATTCTCTATTCTCTGCTTTTGGCCGTTAGGCATGGGAGGTGCTCTTGAGGAGCGTGGGAGTGTGCTGCCTCCTGCGATTGCTTCAACTTGCGTAGGCATCAAGAAATCTTGCAGCCTGGTTGGTTGTCATTCTTGTGAGTACATCAGACTCACAAGAGTTGAGCCTCTTTAGTCCGGAGAAGAGAAGGCTGGGGGAGACCTTATTAATGCTTATAAGTATCTAAAGGGTGGTTTGAGGGAGGATGGAGCCAGACTCTTTTCAGTGGTTCCCAGTGAGGGGACGAGGGGTAACAGGCACAAGCTGGAACATGGGAAGTTCCATTCAAATCTGAGGAAGAACTTCTCTGGTGAGGGTGGCAGAGCCCTGGCAGAGGCTGCCCAGGGAGGGTGTGGAGTCCCCTTCTCTGGAGATCTTCAAGCCCCACCTGGATGCCGTCCTGAGTGACGTGCTCTGGGCAACCCTGCTTTGGCAGGGGAGTTGGACTGGATGATCTCTAGAGGTGCCTTTCAACTCTGACAATTACATGATTAAAGATTTAAATCCTTGCCTGTTCCTAGTGGATTTGTTCTTAAAAAAAAAAAAAGCGTAAGTAAATGCCAGTTAATACTACCACTGCACAACTTTATGAAATGCCTGTGTAAACATTGGTGAAGCATCTCTTGCATTTCATTTCATCTGCAGGATATTCAGGTTGATCCATCTTTGACTGGACAGTTTCTCTCTTCTTAATGGGCAGTTTGAAAAAAAAAAAATCTATTCCAGAGTATCTGGGACTTCTTTTTTATTCTGCAAGCTTAACAGAAGCTTCCAACATATGGTAGGAGAAACAGAGTAAAAAAAAAAAAAAAAAAAAAAAAAAAAAAAAAAAAAAAAAAAAAAAAAAAAAAAAAAAAAAAACCCCACCAACTCAACAAAACACACAACTCCAAGCTTTACCACTGAAGTTGAGAAACATGGATGCTTATTACTTATCCTTGCCCAAGCCTTGGACAAACTGGTATTCAAGACTAAAGTGTAAAAATAACTTAAATCAGTTCCAGCAGTATGTCATATCTCTTAGTGAGCTGAAGCTCCAGCAACCGTCACCTGCCTTCTCGCTTCCAGATTCAGTTCCAAGTTTTGGGTTATAGATGGTTGTAGAGATGTAGAGAGTTAGAGCTCATTTTGAAAAACTGATCAGCATCTTCCCAAGTAAACCTCAGTAATTTAGGATATTTGATGGCATGTGAAACAGATGACTTGCTTCGTTTCACTTAACTTTGGCTTTATGTCCCTAGAGGGACAAGATGACACCTTCTTGGTCTAACTACAGTTTCTTTAAACTGTGTATGTGACAGTTGATTGGCTATTTACATGTTAATATTACTAGCTAGTATTCTTAATGAAATTCTCCACATTAATGAAGAGGGCAGCAGAGCCTTTCCTGAGATTGTGAAGTCTATTTTATTCACATTACTTGTAATAAAGAGAGATCTCATTTGCTGCTTTTGTATTCACTAAATGCCAGCTTCCTCTTTTCCTTGACGTAGGGTTGGAGGATGTATGCTCTGATATAATAACTTTCTCCAGTTTGAAATGTAATTATTTCTACTCCTGTGTGTTTTTCAGATGATGGATAGACACTGTGATGGGCACTAAAGCATGGACTTGTGATGTGAGCTCTGATGGCAGGTACTTGTATCTAGTCCCAGTGGTCTGAGGTATCTGCGGGAAGGCTTAGGTGCCATCTGTCTCTTGGCTATGGTTTTCTCTGTTCTCAATTTTGTAATTTCAGTGTTGATAGAAATGTTTTTCTTTATTTATAGCACATCCAAGAGCTGCACTGCAACAGAGAAGGTAAGGTTACGGAGAGGGTGGTGTGTGGGTGTTGGCAACCAAGCCCTCAATAATTAATCTATTTTGTTTTTTCTGAATAATCCTTAAAGTTTTTTGGACAGATGTTGGATTGATCAGTTGGCTGCTGAAACCATAACGTAATGTCAAGAAACAGGGCATGTTTTTACCATTGGCAAGGGAGGAAAAGAGACCATTTGTGAATTAGATTTTTAACCATTACCGAAGGTGGGTTTTTTTGTGTTTTTTTTTTTTTTTTCATTTCATATAGACCTAGATGCAAAGTCGCCAATCTGTTCAGTGAGTTATTTTTTCTGTTCGTGTTCCTGATTGAGAATTAGTGTCTGTGTAGTGCTTGTTGCTAGAAGCTATTGAGCTGCTTGTTCTGGTTTAGTTCTCTGCTGTGAGTTCAACTGGGTATTGCTCTCTGCTCTGTGTTGGGGGAATGCTGGTTGCTACTAGCTGTGCTTCAAAGATAAGAATTCCTGTTTTCAGTCAAGTTGAGGTTGTATTGGTGCTGAAGCCTAATGAAAGCATTAGCTAATATATATATTGATACTCTGACTTGGGTTATAAAGGACTTGCCTGTGAATCTTGTTTTGACAGCTAATTAAGTCTCTGAATTTCTTCCCTGGGTAACCAAGCATATAGTCTCAGATGTGTTTTGCTAGCTAGAACTGTGTGTAGACAACAAGGTTTTATTATTCACAGGGAAGAATGTAGTATAAGAACTTGAAATCTAGATTACCTTGAATTAAAATAAATAAAATTTTAGAAGATACGGTATCTTAATGCCACTGCTTGGAAGAATGATGTAGATATTCTTGAATATGAGTCTTTTTTTAACTGTCATTAAAAGTATTCATATAATCTGTACTTCTGCAGTAAATGTAAAACATACTGTGGATTAGCTGTCTTCTAGAAGAACCCCATCATCTGCCTGTCATGGCAAGTGATCCATACAGTGATGTATCATGTTAGCAGTTTCAGGTGGGTGTGTTACGTGTATTTGCAGTCTCCTCTCTTGTTCTATACTGTGTACTATAGACTGCATGTGCCTTGTATAATTTGTTTCCTAGATGGTCCTCTTGTAATGTCCAGTTTTTCTAATAAACATCTTTTGAAGTCATTGCTTTGTGGCCGTTTTCCAAGGGTCTGAGTGTTCTCATGTGTTGCTTGTCCTCAGTGACATTCTCTTTGGATCATACAGGGAAGAAAAGAGAAACTCATAAGCACTTCCTTTGGGTGGGAACTTTATTTTAAGTTGCCAGGTCAAAATGCAAAACCTTCTCTAATAGTTTCTCTGTTTTGGATATTTCTTGGAGTGTCCTGATGCTTTAGATCAGACAGAAAACTATTTTAAGCAAATTTGAAGAAACTTCTCATGAAGCCAAATTAATTCTGAATGTTTGTTGACAAAACAATGATGAAATGAATTGGAAGGTTGTGCTCTTGTGATTTTATTCCTGTGAAGTGCCAAGTCCTGCAGGAAATTTTTGACCATATGAAGTTGAAGAGTTACCTCACACTTACATGAATACCAAGGGTTTGGCTTCATCCTGGCTTGTTAGTTTTGGTTTCAAAGTAGGATTGAGCAGAACACACCCAGTGGACTCTAATGTGCTGTACCTCACTGCAACTGCAATCAATATTCCTCCATTTGATTGTTTCCAGTTAGTAGGGGGAAGGTGACCTGTACACCTGCGTAGGTATGTTTTCAAGAGGTGAGAATTTGTACGTGTGCATGTGTGTATTTGCTTAAAAATCCATTTCTTCTATAAAAGTATCCTGGCATGTCATGTAGTTCAGTTTAGCTTTGTTTTTCATTTCAGCTGTGCAGACATAACCAGAATCACTCAGACACTTTTTTTCCCCATGCTTAATCCTTTTTACATGCAGCATTCTGCTGGTCTTGCTGAGCCGCAGGAATGAGTGGCTCCTAAAAACACCTACAGCAGAAGTGTAAATTCAGGACCCGGCATGAGAATATTTTGGAGACCTGCCAAGAAAGCAGGATTAGAGTTAATTCTATAACAAGCATGCTTGCCAAATTAAAAAAAAACAACCTGCATGCAAGAAAAAAACCACAACAACAACAAAAAAACACCCAAACACAAAAAACCAAAAGCAACACCCAGAGCTTTTGAAGTTTTACGCATCTCTAACCCTCTTCAAACACACAAAACCAGCTGGAATACCTACACTGGGCACATTGGGGTATTAGTGCTGTATGTGCACCCTCTGGACGCAGCTCTGGCAGCGGAGGGGACACATACTGGCAGGCAGCTTGCTTCCAGGGAAGAGGATAGTGTGATGTTGCGTCAGTCAAAATTCAGTGAATGTCTCCTATTACAGAAAAATTTTAGCTTAAATCTTGTAGGTTTACCATCCTGTATATTGTTTTCCTGGGGCGAGAGGGGAGACCTACTGTTCACAACCAAAGAAGGGCTAGTGGGGGATGTGGAGGTTGGAGGCCGTCTTGGGTTTAGTGACCATGAAATGGTTAAGTTTTCCATTCATAGTGAGGTAAAGAAGGGGGCTA
>JAOTQQ010000009.1:7945540-7967761 GCA_026546715.1 Gallinago undulata
CATATCTTTGGTGAGGACCTGAAACAAACCCACCCGTGAGCTGGGATCCCCCCGGACACCTTCACTCCCCTCTCCCTCGGCACCTGGGCTGTGGCTCAACAGCTGTGGAGACTGGCGTGGCACAGCAAATGGGCGCTGTGCCATTGGTCTTCAGCCTGAAGGACTTGAAGCTGAAGTTGTATCAGACATGGGAAACCCAGCTCTCACTTGATGTACAAGACGTAGTGTTGGTGCTGGCTGTTGTTGGTCAGCAGTGAGACCCTAGAGGTGGGACAGGGGATGCAATGCAGACAGCAACTTAGCGGTTGGGAATGGCTGAAAGAATATTTGCATTTTATGAACTACTGTAAGGGAAGAGAGGACTCCAATGAAGCTAATCATGGCTGAACAACACTCTGCGCAGTGCTGCCTCTTTCTGCCCTTTTCCATCCATCACTTGTTCTAGTATTGCCCCTTTAGTGTTTCAAAGATGTTATTCAAGATAATTTGTTTTCCCCTCTCCGCTAATATCTCTGTGTGAAGTAGGACTGCAAGGCCTGCAGTGTGCAAAGGAAGCGACAGGAGGGTTTTTTTTAGTCTGTAAGAAAAACAGTCCTCTCCTGCTCTTTCCATGTGAGGAGAATATTCTGCTTTAATTTGCTATTACTTGCAATGTGTGTTCCTTCCTCATTTTCAAGCTCAGCAGTCAGGGGTTGTACCTGGAAAACATAGGAAGACAGTAAATTATGCTTTTTCTCTCTCAAATGACTTCTGGGCTTTTGGTGGTGGTGGTGTTTTTCCTAGCTGTGCAGCTCAATTGCAGGTAAGAAAATGTTGGTTGTAGCTGAATTAGGGAGAAGTGTGGAAATGAGGAAGAATTGCAGGGAGGGAGCTTCAAACTGTGAAAATGAGATTGAAAAAATTCTTGTTATGTCTATTAGTTAATTAAACTGGGAATCTAATCAATTAGAAGGGCTCGCAGTAGAGCAGCATGCCAGCTAGGGAGTGCTTGGCCCAGCAGATGAGCTCTACCACGCCGCTGGACTGAGCTGCGCAGCTGAGATGGTTGTCCTGCCTTTGAGCCGACATTGAGGGACAGGGGCTGCAAGTGAAATTTTGGGAGTTAGCTCTGGAGAGTTCCTCATGCAGCTGCATGGGGACTGCCAGCTCTCCCCCAAGCGCTTCTCCAAGGCAGTGTTTCTTGCCCCTTGCACAGCCTATGTGAAAAGTCAAGAGCTTGGGCAGGGGATCCTTCAGGTGCCTGCTCATC
Organism: Gallinago undulata; assembly: GCA_026546715.1. Taxonomy (NCBI): domain Eukaryota; kingdom Metazoa; phylum Chordata; class Aves; order Charadriiformes; family Scolopacidae; genus Gallinago; species Gallinago undulata. The sequence goes on from JAOTQQ010000009.1 coordinate 7,946,790, forward strand.
TTCAGCTGGTGTCTGATTTAAAAGTCTATGTAATTCACAGGCAGAATCGCCATGTTATGTCTAAGGGTATTCTTAAGCTTTGTGCTTTTATGGGTTATAGCCAATTGGGTTGGCCTGTAAGGTCAGGACTGTAAGGTAAGGACTCCTGACAGACAAAGGAACAGTGGAGAGAGGAATTAGTATTGGACTGGTGTTGCGGTGCTTCCTTTGGCATCTTAAGTATAGGTGGTCCTGGGCAGTGGGCCCCAAGGGGAGGAAAGAGGTTGAGGTTGAAAGATGGAATAACTTTTCCATCTTTATCCACCAGAAAGAAGCTAAATTGGATATGAGCCATTTCTTTGCCCTCTGCATCAGTTGAATAGTCCATAGCATCATGGAGGTGCATGTAGTTCAATTGCAGTATAAAGTACCTTCTGTGGACCTGTTTGGATCTATCCCTGTCATCCTTCCTGTCATTCCTAATAGCTTCAAGTTAGCTACAAACCAGAGTTCATTGTACTTTATTGCATCCAGTGTACAAAGTTTGTTGTTCGACTAAGCTCTGTAATTAACAGGAAGCTGATCACTGATAGCATCCAAATGCAGAATAAATGCATGTGCAGAGAGCTGACTGCGTGCTTCTGTGTGTGTGCACATCCATGGTCTGCCAGTCCTGGTTAGAAACCAAAGCACGCCTCCTGGTCTTGAACTTCAGTGAACTCCCATTATCCCTTTTGTGAAACCATCTGTATCTGCGTGACAACTCCTCTACCTGCGTATTGTCTGCTGTGATGATCTGTCTTATTATCTGTCTGGCACAGATGCAGTAATTGCCTCTCACATCTAACTTTTTCCACCCAGCTCCCTCCTACAGCAAAACTTGCAGTGCCTTCAAGGGAGCCGGTCTTCCCACTGAAATTCTGTTACAACCTGTAATTCCTTTGCCCTGGATGCCTTTGCTGGGACCCTGGGACTCTGATTGCCTTTTCTTTCTCCTCTCCAGTCTGGGTGTTCCCTGGCTCCTGGCATCCCTGTGCAAATAGGAGCTACCTCCTGCGGGGCAGAAAGTATCTCAGATCAGATCAGAAATCCTGAGGGACCTCAAGTGCATGGAAAGACTTGGTTGTTCCTGATTTAGACCTGCAATTGCCCTCATCTTCCTTGTGTGACTTGGGAATGTGTCCCGTGTGTCTGTGCTTGGCGCTGTGTTGGGCTCTGGTGCAGGGAGGCTGCTCCCCAGCCCCTCACATAGGGTTCACAGATGGGGTCCCTTGAGAACAGCGCTGGAGAGATCCACAACAGCTCAGGAGTAAACCCATGCTGAGGTGAAAAATGTTTTTTATCTTTTTTTATCAGTTGTTAGCAAAAAAAGTGTTTTCCTGGGGAGTGGGATGTATGAACCAAGGTCACAGCAGGCAAAGCAGACAGTCACAAAATCACTGTGGCTTTATAAGTATATTATACCCGTATTCAGATATGATACACATATGCTAAACGCAGAGAGTCTCCTGCTTCAGGCAAAGCCCAGCCCAGTGGCTATGTCCGGAGAACTGGCCAAGCCAGGCCCTGCAGGCAAGGACCTCCCCTCTGAATACTCTCTCCTTTGAACCGTGGTGTAGTTTTTCATGACTTGGTGGGATGGATGGTCTGTGTGTCCTTATACTTGTAGAAGTAGTGGACATAGTGTGTTCCCTCGGGGTTGGTGCTGCTTCCCCTGGACACCTTCTCTGAGGAGAGGGTGAATAAAGCAGGTTGGACTGCCAGCCTGTGTCTTGTATTGATTATCCCTGCAAAAGCTCTTCAGGACTGTTGCAGCCAGCACATTTTGTAGATGTTTCCCAACTGTGACAAACGTCATTCACATAAGACAGTGGGGCAAAAGAAATCCACCAGTCTTGGGTCATTGTAAAACCTTCAGCAATTGCTCCTAGGGAGGGGAATGACTTTGGAAACTCCCTAGGAGTTGCAAGTGGAAACAAGCCTGCTGTCTGCAGGGCTGGGCATCCTGCTGCCATGGATAGTGGCTGCTGTGAGGAGCCTGCAAAAAGCAACATAGTATTGCCCTTGCACAAGAACCGTTGGCCAGAGGCCAGGTCATGTGGAAGGCGAGCCCCGTCCTGCTGCAGCCCTGATACAACCAGCCCTTGAAGCTCTTGGTGGCCGTCAGGATACGTGATCCTTCCTGTGAGAGCTTCTGGGTCGTCCTGGCTTGTGGCAGTTGTTACACTCACCAGTTGCTCTGTGAGGAGATTCTGGTCTTCAGCACAACAAAGGTCATCTGGCTGCATTATTTTGCTCTCAGTTACTCATTTCTGAAGTTTCATGGTAAATAAAGACCAGTGGTGAGACAGACCACAGCATGGTTGCAGAAGGCTGGATAATTTTTAGTATCATTTTTTTCATTTCTCTTTGTTATTGTACAGAGAAGATGTAAAATAAAATATGGGCATTGTTCATATTCTTATTCTGTCTCTTTTGGTCGCTCCAATCAGATGTTTGGGGGGAAATGAAATCAGAAGTGAGTTATGGGGGAAGTTCCTGGCACGTGATAATATTTTAAAATATTTTCTGTGTAGTCCTGGCATATTCTGATAAAATGCTGTGGTGTAATGTCCTAGGAACAGTGGTACAGAGGAGTCTGCATAACTGAGAAGAGGAATTTGGTGATTTTGAAGTCTACAGGTATGGAAGTAGGACAAATACAAATGTGCTGAGTGAGAGAAAAGGATGGTCTCTTCGTGTGCAGATTTTGCACTGTTCTCAGTCTGGGATATGACACCTCCAGAAGAGTCACTTCTGAAAACGATTATATAATGCAATTGCCCACAAGGTGGGCTAGAGTCATATTTTTTCAGGCATGTCTGCCTGTTTCTAATGTTTACAGAGACCCTCAGACTTCTCCTGAGGCAGTCACAGGAAAGTTCAGGTGGTAGATGTGGCTAAACCAGCAGCAGGATAAGGAAGGCTGCCTGAGCAGTGTCTGCCATCAGAACAAACTGGGATTGTGGTGGGTATCCGAGCTGCACAGAACGACTGAGGAAGCCTTTCCCGTGCTAGTCTTGAGATGAAAGCTGGCAAGCTAGCAAAAAGGGCTGGGAATTGATGTGGAAAGCAAGAATCAGCAGAAGCAGCTGTAGATAAAACATGAAGAAACCATTCCCCATCCTGTAGCTGGCAGCGTGTTTTGGGAAGCCGTCTGGGGCAAAGGAGACCTTTGCTATGACCTTCTTGGACAACTCAGGTATTCCTGTCACCTCTGCTAGTCCTGTGCCAGGTGTAGCTTGTGGCTTATCCTCAGTCATTGCACTGACCACTGTGGTCAGAGGACTCGGGGCTAGCATTCTAGCAAAGAAATTAAAGCAAGAGTCTATCTCTTGCCAGGATAGGGATGTGTGGCTCACAGCTCTCTCCAGAGAAGTGTCCCCATGGGCTCTAACGCAGCTGGTCAGTTATGGTTGGGTCTGGAGAGCCCTGTGCTGTGCTACCTGATGGCTTCAACAAGGACATGGGAAATTTCAGTTTTGGTGCATGCAGGATTGTGATGGGAGAAGAGTGACTAAGCTTCCACTCTGTAGGCCTTTCAATGGTGTGGGAGGTGCCCTGAAGACAGGCTGGTGAGGGGTCTGGAGAACAACTCTTATGAGGAATGGCTGAGGGAGTTGGGGGTGTTCAGCCTGGAGAAAAGGAGGCTGAGGGAAGACCTTCTCAGTCTCTCCAACTCCCTGAAAGAAGGGTGGAGCCAGGGGGGGTCAGTCTCTTCTCCCAAGGAACAGGTGATGGGACAAGAGGGAACAGCCTCAAATTGTGCCAGAGGAGGTTTAGATGGATATTAGGAAAAAATTTTACATCGTCAGCATTGTCTAGCATAGGAACAGGACACCGAGGGAAGAGGTGGAGTAGCCATCCCTGGAGGTAATTGAAAGCTGGGCAGATGTGGTGCTGAAGGACATGGGTTTGTGGTGGTTTTGGCAGCATTAGGTTGATGGTTGGACTCCATGGTCTTTTCCAACCCAGATGATACTATGGTTCTGTGATTCCATTCTAAGATCAACAATAGCACTGGTTTCCACTGCCTGCAGAGTAAGACACTGCCTTGTGGAGGACAGACTTTCCTGGATGTTGCACTTAGATCCAGGCTGACGTACAAGCAGAATAAGGACACAAAGAAGGACTAGGATGGAGTGTGGAGTGAATAACCCTCATGCAGCCCTTCAGTGCACTTAAATAAGCATTGCAGGGCCATCAGCACAAACATGAAGCTGTGACTGACTTGCCCTCTACATGGCACAAGTATTTCATTATTTACTTTTTTTATGCTAGTCTTGGTGGGAAGCAGGAGGTTTTTTTATCATCTATTACCAAGGCCTTTAAGCAGCTAATGTTAATCCCAGGCAGATACTTGTAGCTCACCCTGGTGTATTTGATGTGGCTGTGCTGACTCTTGCTAATTTGCGGCAGAATGCTGGCAGGTGTTGGGAGACAAAGGCACTGATCGAGTAGCATTAGCTGAGATTTTATCCACTGGAGGAGTGAAAGGATGCTTGCAGAAAGGAAATCTCCTGCTGAAATTGTTAGATCTGCTTTAGGCAGCAGTAAGTGTGAGGGATCAGAAGGCTGAGGACAGTTCATGTGGTTGTAGTTCAAAGGCAGCTGCTGGGGTTTTGTAAAACTTAAGTGATTTAGCAGCTGGTGGCTCTGTGATAGCTAGCAGGATGCAGTAGTCAGGTAATCCTAGCTTACAGGAGTTGTGATGCTTCATATTTAATGTTGAACAACCTGCAAGTTGTTCATTCTTCCTCACAGATGCTAGAAGGAAAGAGCTGAAAGCCTAGTTTTGAATGAGGACACTGAAAAGTATGTTATGTCAGACACCTGTGCAAGGAAGTCACTCTGCTGCTGGCATGCATGGTACACAGCAGAGATCCCTGGTGTTGGTATAGGAGTGGTGCCATGTGTTAAGGAAATGTTGAAGATGCTTTAGTTAAATAAGTGGCTCAACAAATAACACAGGACTCTTGAAATTCAGTTAGAATCCTAAAAGCTAAAGAACAGTGTTAGAAATGGCTCAAGACACAGAGGGACATTGGAAAGGCTGAAAGCAGGAAAGAGGGTAGGAAAGAAGACTTTAATTGCTCTGGTAGAGTTTGGGTGTGATGTTGAAGTTAAATTTTGATGTACCATGCACAAATGCTTTGTGGAGCAGAGTAGGGAACCCACAAGAGGAGAAGAGACTTGTGACGTGGCCCAATTATTGGATTTGATTTGCTTATATTTAATCTGATATTTTTGCATGGGCAGTAAAATAACAGTCATCTGCAGTGGTGTTTGATGAAGAACCAAAATGAAAAATCCTGTTAAAAATGCAGTAAAAGAACATGCCAAAGGGTAATATATTTCAGAAGGTGTGAAGCTTGTTTTAAGATAATGAAGTGGAAGCTTACATACTTTTTTATGAAGGCCACAATGGCTACTCAGCAAGGCTAGGAAAGCTGCTGGAAGCAAGAAGCTATCAGAGTGAAAAAAGTCATCCTGATTTTACCCGGAGAGCAGCAGGGTCTGAATTAGTAAAATGTTACAAACTATTAGAAAAGCTCTTAAAAAGAATACAAGACATATGTTTGCAATGCTGTGTAAATCCCTAGTCTGTGTGTATAGCGAGGCTGTCTGCAGCTTGTCTGTATTTCTCAATAAGGTAAACTAGCCCTGGGAGGAGCTAAGAAAAGGGCAGCAAAGGCAGCAGAAGGTATGGCATAACTTGTATAAGTGACTGAATAGACAAGGAAAGCTTAAACTGCGAGGAAGACATCTGAGGAGTGTGTTAAGGATTATCCCAGGTAGATTGGATTGCTTGGATCTCCCATTACCTCTTTCAGAATAAGATCTGTGGATATCAGAAGAAACTGGTGGGTGCAAACCAAAGCACAAGCAGTCCTCCCCTTGGCACACAGTGAAGCACGTAGATGTGATTATGTAGGGTAGTACGCAGGCAAAGCATTTACATGCTCTCAGAAACTGCTCTGAGAAGAAAACCCTCTCCATCAGTACAATGGTACACTGTTACAATGACAATGGCTCCAGCTCAGGAGCCCCTTGAGCAAGAGATAAATTGTAGAGGGGAAAGGCTTGTTGGGGAAGCGCTACTAAATGCTGCATGCCTGATACTGGCTGCCTGAACTGCTTTACAGAGACAGAGGATGCTTTGACCTGCAGGAACACTGTGCCTTGAAAGCTCACCATAGCCGGTGGTGGAAGAAGAAGGAGCCTTTGCAGCCATATGCCAGGTGAAGGACCTGGAGAATGAGCTGTGAGGCCAGTCTCAGCCACCTCCTCTTCCAGCTGATGGAAGAAGTCAAGGCTGCATCTGAGAGGGAGGTGTCCCAAGATAGCCTGCACATGGGGGCAAGATTGCCTTGGAGAGCAAGTGGATTATGCTCATCAGGGGGCTACAGCCCAGGACGTGGTGGGAGGTGGTGCCTGGACAGGCTGTAAGGACTAGAAGTGAAACTGCTTCCCCAGGAGAGTGCAGCCCTGGGCCAGGTCACCAGAGAGGTGGGGCATCTCCATCCTCCATCAGGAGCTGGCTGGAAAAAGCTGTGGCCAACCTGATCTGGTTTGGGGGATACTCCTGTTCCATATGGGAGGCTGGACTGGAGATCTCCAGGGGTCCCCTCATGAGCACTGCTCTGATTCTGTAACCTGCCCCTTTGGGTAAGACATGGCCTCAAAGGACTGGGTGAGGAGAATAGAAGGCTCAGCTAACCCAGGCTAGTGAAGCTCCTCGGTCAGCTGAGATCACTTGATGTAAGCGTATGGAAGGTGTTTTCAGGCTAGCTCTGTGCCAGCCCAGGTGTGACTATCCCTGGATGCATCCAGTGGTACCAGATTCACTTCTTCAAGTGGTACCCAAGGCTTGTTTTTACCAGACTGCAGAGACAATGTCTCTGTGTGTCTGTGTGAACTTGCTTCTTACCTGTGGGACACCCCAAATGTCATGTCCTGATCTCTCAAACAGCAGCTTTAACTGGATGTTTTCTAAAATGTTTCTCCATCCCATGGCATCTCTAGAGCCGTAAGAGTTTGATTTGGAGCTGACAACTTAGAGAACTCAAAATGTACTGTAATCACATCATGTTACATAATGCAATATATGGACAGGATGGAAGTTAACTGGAAGTGATTTTATCAAAAGCTCGAGTTATGCACTAGTTCCTGACACTTTCTTGTCTGTGACACATCCTCCAACCCTCTTCCTCTCCATGTTACTCAGATTCTATTGTTTTATGGGGAATTCTTAGAGATACTGTTACTTTCATGTTTTTTCCCCTGTAAATAATCACTGTTGATTTCTTTCTGCATTAAAAATAACATTATTCCATAATTTTTGAACCGAGCCCACATGTCTTGCTTTCTTATGAGTGAAGATTCATTGAGTTAAATTATTGACAGGGAAGACTCAGGACCATGGTGAGTCAGGGTTTGACATTGCTCTGTCTTAAATGTGAAGGCCATGGCTGTCAACTTGATTTGTCCTTGAGGTCTGTTGGTCCTCTCTGGCTGGCAATGACATCCTCAGCATTGGCATCACTGGGCACCAGTTCAGGAAAACCGATGACTGGGACGCACACACCACTGCAGCAGATGACAGAGCTCCCGAGTAACACCAGGGCTTCAACCATCCTTATTAGACCTTCATTGTCACCATAGTAACCTAGTCCTGACTTACACTTATCCTAAGTTGTGCCAGCCTATCAGAATTCTTCAGTTGGTGGGGAAGAGACATTGCTACCCTGCACTTTAACACTGGCTACCTGTTAAAGTGCAGAACAATTCAATATGAACACATTGAAAAGTTAAATAGCAAAGCAGTTACACTAGAAACCATGTTCCAGAGTGAGCAATTTATTCATTTAAAGAACAGTGTTAGGCCTTCAGAATATGACAAGCACGGTGCAAAAAACAGTCTAGAAGATGATAATTGCTCTACTCTTTGCTAAGCAGAAGTTCACTGCAGAGTCTGTTTTCTTTAATTATAAGCAATAGACTGGTATAATTTCTCTCAGATTAGATTGATCAAGTTACTAATATTCTGAGGTCAGAGTTGTAGGACAAGTTCCTTGATCCTTGAGGTCCTGTCATTCATCTGATGGTGAGCAGGAAGGCTGAACCAGGAAGGTGGGGTATGCACACTTGCTGACTGGAGAAGGAAGCCCCTCCTTGAGCCCATGCAGACCTCCCCCTGCTCTCTCAGTGTCCCCTGTTCCTCTGCCACAGTTCCCAGGAATCAGCAGCCCTGCTGTGACCTCTTGTCTTTCCACAGAACTCTCCCACAGCCACAAAAGTGTATATTGCCCAGTCACAGCAGAGCTTGAACTGGCTTTGGCTGGAGGTTGCAGTTTTCAGATGCATTTGTCTTAAAGACCATAGGGTGATGCATCCCCACTGCCTGCCCTTTCGTCTTTCCAGATATCCTCCATAGCATTGGGGGAAAAAAACATATAAGAAATGCTTTTGAAATAAAAATACTGCATTGCAAACTGGGGAAGATACCTAAACCATCAGTCCTTTATATAGGATAGAACTGCTCATAGTCAGTAACCAGCACCGTGTGCTTATGTGAACAGTTGCTATTGTCTGGCAGTGAGGCACACAAGAGGAAGAATCTGGTTGATTTGCTAAGTTTAAGTAAGGGAGCTGTAGCAGGGGTTTGCTTGGCTTCTGCCACATGGTGACCCTGCTACATATTATAGCGAATGCATCAGCCCTCATGAATAATCATGCCCACAGCACCCAGAAGGCTGCATGAATCTCCTGAAGTTACTGCACTAGCGCCATCTCTGCAAGGTTGATCCCTGGTCTCCAGCCACACAGGAGGTGGCTGTATCTGCTGTGACCAGCTTCCTGGCTGAGCTCTGGAGATGGTGCTATCCCTACCTTTAGCAGAAGACAGATGCAGTTCACAGCCTTCTTGCTGCAGTTACCTACATGGCAGATGTTATGCCTCTGCTAACACTACTCAGCCCCACAGGACTGGAAGGAAAGCAAAAGGGGAAGGGAGGAGACCTGAGATACCCTGCACAGAGGTTATGGTAGGTGCCTTCACAAAGGCATATATCAAGGGATACTCTCATGGTTCAATTCTAGCAGGTACTTCTAAAGGGCTGTTTGGAGATCAAAAGGACAGTCTTTGTGCAGAATCAGTTGTACGGTCACAATGATTGTGTTACTGGAACAACATGATGGGCCACCCTGTAACTTGCATACAGCCTAGACATCTGACTGGAGGAAAGTCAGAGCATTTCTGAGGTGCTGTAACTAGATTGGGACCTTTGATAGAAAAAAACCCAAAGGATCCTGCTGAGGAAAGGGAGACCAAGTGATGCCAGCATGAAGCAGGGAAATTAGATTAAAAAAAAGCCTGAGGACAAAGATTAAGTGCAGGATCTGGTCTGAGGGAGGTAGGTGGGTGTATGACAGGGCAAAATTCCCTGCAGGTCTCTGGAGATCAAGATGGCTGGGCACAAGCACTTGGAGATGTGCAGGAAAGGCTGGAAATAGTTACTCATATTGAGCCTGTGGGATACTGAGCCTGGCCAGAGCTTCACAAAGCCTCTGGCAGGAACAGTGACAAGGTAAGGGGACAGCATGTCTCAGAGAATTGTAGGAGGGTTTCCCCCTTGCTGCAGACTGTACTGCCCTCTCGTCATCCTGGGGCTGCATCCACCCTGGCATGGTCTCCAACAAGAACAAACTGTCCTGACTTCATGGCCATGAACCGAGTGAGAAGGGCCATCTCTCTTCCAACCTGCTTCTGCCATTGATGCTGGAGAGGACAAACGCCACAGCCAACCTTATCACCCCTTGCTCCATGGCATGGTTTGTCCCTGGACAGCTCACCAGTGCGGGCTGGAGAGGCACACAGCAGTATCAGCGCTGCCCACTAGGCTCCTGCAACATCTCTGCCACCACAGGGCATCTCAAGACTTAGCAAAATATTGAGTTTGACATGTTGAAGCACTTTATGTCACACACCAAGAAAATAAAACCAGGGAGAGAAAACAGCTAGTCTGAGGGCTTTGGTGTGTTTTTTGCTCTTTTTCTCAACAGGTTCCCCCTGCCCAGTCTTGGTACACCACATTGAGTTGGGCGCCCTCCTGTCCCTATAGCAGGCATGTCACCATACCATTCCTCCCCAGAATTTCTTGCCAAAGCACACCCTTTCTGCACCTCTCCATATCCCAGATGCCATCCTTGACCAGGGAGAAGATGTACTGCTGGTTCCCACTGCAGCTGTGGCCAGCTCCATGCATCATGCTCTGATGTAGTGTGGGTGACTCTTGCAGCATATAGAGGTGGCATCCCCATCTGCAGTGTCATTCTGGTTCACAGCATCCACCTGGCCCTGATTCCTGGGGATCATCTGTGCAAACCCAGTATGGCAGTACAGGCTAGCACTCCTCAGTGCCACATCAGTACTCCAGCACCTTCTGCAGAACCCTGCTCCCATTATCAAAATTGATGCAGTGCAATTCTCTGATTTCCCAGGACTGCCTGAAACATGAGACACACCGCATTTTGGGAGACATACCTTTCAGACTGCGGTGTCTGCACTGGCAGGTATCCTGGGGAGATGGGCATTTACACTGATCCAGGAAGGGCTGTCTTATGTACAGATGTGCAGTCCTGCCTCTGCTGGACCTCTTGTCCATACCAAGTTTTTGGTGAAGATCGTGTCCTCTTTGGACACTGATACTTCTCCAGTAGCAAATAAGGGATGATCCCAGATATGACTCAAGGGCAGATTGTCCCTACTCCATCTGCTGTCAAGCTGGGAGAGCCTGGTCACAAAGATATTGCCAGTATTTCATCCTTTATTTTCACAACTGTCACATGTTTTTAGCCAAGAAAGAAATCCTTGCTGCAGTGAGCCCTGCTGAGCTCATGTAGCTGCATTGATTTTTGTAGCCACCCCAGGGACATGCTTATAGTAATCAGAGCAGATGACTGACTCAATTTTCAGAGATTATGACCATCTGTATCATCACTTGGGCATAAAATGGGTTTGAACCAACAACTCCTTTGTTAATATGGACTTAAAGCTCAAAAGTCAGTCCAGTAGCTCAGGAATGTTTCAAAACTGGTGCAGTCAGTTCTGAGAAAGACAGCTACCATTTAGAGATATTTCAATAAGCTGTAGGAACGGGTCAGCAGGGATCTTAGGAAGTTCACCTGTCTGCTCCTGTCCCTGGAATGGAACAGCCCCATGCAACCAGGACAGATGAGGGACAAGTGCTTGGGGAGCAGCTCTCTAAAAAGACTTGGTGGACAACAAGTTCAACACGAGTCAGAAGTGTGTCCATGTGGTGAAGATGGCCAGCCACAAACTGAGATGTATTAGCAACAGCCAGAGATCTAGGGAAGTGATTCATCCCCTTGACTCAGCACCTCTGAGACATGTCTCAGAATTGTGCCCACCTTGGGGTTCCCCAGGGCAAACAGGAGAAACTAATGGAGATGATCAAGAATGAAAGCACATGAAAGTACAAGAAGACACTGAAGGAACTGGGCTTCTTCAGCCCAGTGAAGAGATGTTAGGGGTGATTAAATTTAAGTCTTCAACTATCTGACAGGATGGTCATAATGAAGATGAAGCCAGACTCATCTCACAGGTGCACAGGAAAAGGACAAGAGGCAGCTCATACTGCAAAGAGGAAAACTGTAATTTGCATGTCAGAAAAAAAAATTGTTAACCAAGAGGACATCAGCCACTGGAGGAGGTGCCCAGAGCTGGTAGAGTCTCAATCCTCAGAGATTTCCAAAATTTGACATGAGAAAACCCTGCTAGATCTGCTTTAGCTTTGAAGTTAACCTGCTTGGAGCAGAAGGTTGTATGAGGTGACCTCCAGACATCTCCACTAATCACTGTTTCTGTGATTATATTACGAGATCCAAATGTTGTAAGCATAGGAAATCCAGGTGTATGGTTGGTCCTTTATTAAATCCCAAATCATTTGGATATATAGGGCATCAGTCATTCCATTCAGCCTTGATGGCAGGTGATAACTGCAAGAGAAAAGAAGGCATAGGAAGCAGCAGAGCATAATTTAGTTTGGTAGGGATCTGAAGTCCTGAATGGGAGTAAAATTGTATTTCAGGCATAGTTTCGTTTTTTAACCCTGTGTGAGGCACAGTTGAAGCTCTGTGAGATGCATAACTGCACCACTCAAAGATGAGGCTGCAATGACCATTCACCCAGCCCTATGACCCTCCTCGATAGTTCTGCATACAAATTGGCTGTGTACATAATGCAAGACTGAAAAAGACTAGTCAAGACTCCTAGCCAGGTGGCATCTAGTGCCTAAATTGAGGTGGATGAGACAGTTTGCAAAGGCTTTCTGATGGAAGGAGGCTAAATTAGCTGGGTAAGGCAGAGGCCATTAAAGTCTGGAATTTCCTGAGAACTCCCCTTCACTCTCAGACAGTGCCCCTAGCTGACTCCCATAGCGGTCCTGGATTTCTCCTTTTGCAAGTCTTCCCAGTCCCACTTTGGGCAGGATCCAGAAGAGCCCCTCCACGGTCTGTCCACTGGCAGTCACTGAAGGGAAATACTTCAAAGGAGTGTATCAAGCGATGGTTCTCCACATCATTGACCACTGAACAGTAATGCTAGGCAGGTGTCTCCAGCCTGTCACCTCCATTTCCGCCTTCACTGAACCTTTGTGGGTGAGCTCCTTGCCCACCTTGCATTTCCTCTACAAACGTTCATCTTTCCCAGCTTCATAATTAACTTTTGACTTTAACAAGAATTTTAGTGAACTCCATACAGAGTATACTGCTGTAAAACCAAATAGTGGATGCATCAGGTTCAGCCAAAGGTTAATTTCCCTGAGATGTTCTCTCTGCCAAATGCAATTGTCAGCAGATGGGCAGCAGATGGGACGTGGAATGGGAAGAAAAAAAACAGAGATGCCTTCATTCTGGGCTTTCTCCTGAAGTTACTGGGAGATGAAATGGAACTGCTGGGGATTTCTGCATGAATGGGAAGCACAAGAGGTGGGATAGCACTGTCTGCTACCTTCTTATTCTGGACACTGGGGTTGCTGGCAACAACAGGAGTGTCCACTACTGATATCTAGAGGGAGACGGATCCTACCACAGTGAGTCAACATCACTTTCATGACTGCTACTGCAGGAACCACCCTTATCATGCTGGTTACCATCTCCAAGGACCTGTACAAGACAGGATGTGGTGGGACTTAAGGATTTACAGCTGGTCTGTCAATACCACAGAGTAGGGTTGCCCAACTGCCTGCTGGGACAGCTGGGACCTCTCTGGATTTCACCCAACTGCACAGCAAAAGGCTTCAGGGAGGGGAAGAGAAAGAAGGGCCCCCCTCCATCAACTCTTGGTCTTTGCTATCCCTGTTTTTCTTCTCCTTCTCCCTCCTCCGTCCTACAAAGGAGGCTCACTGCATCTTAAAATGGGAGAGACATTGATCCTTATAGATCCCTTCCAACGTGAGGTATTCTATGATTACATCCTTGTGCAGATTCTGGTCCTGTGATCTCATTCCTCGTTTCCCCTGATTGCAATTACCTGTTCTTTTTCATCAGCCCCCATTATGTTTCCATCCCTGACAGCAAAGCAGCTCCCCCCATCTTAATTTCCATCACACAGTTGCAACAACATGTCTGTGAATCCCTCTGCCTTTTCAGAGGGAAATTCTGTTTCATAATCAGTCTTCCTTAACAGTCGCTCTTGTTGAAGTCAATCCAGAGACAGCTGAACGCCAAGCACACTTAATACAGGTAGACCTAGGAAGGGACCTAACTGACTGGACTTCAGAATACATCATTGTCTCCTAAGGTGGCAGAAGGATGCAGGGACCAAAAATGAAAACCACAGTTCACCACAGTGGCTGTTCCTGTGTTGCAGCCATGGGCCATTGGCTTTTCTCCTTGCTAGTAGCATTTGGGTGGAGGTTCCTGGACAAGAAGTACTGGAGAAGGGGTTCCTAGGGAGTTGTTGTTATCCTTCTCACATATCTGGGAAACTTTGGTGGTCAGATGTTCCTGAGCTCTTTCCTACCACCACTTCCTTTATTCCTCCTGCATCCACACTTAGGAGCTTGTCTTCCTACAGGGACCTCCCTGCCATAGGCTGTTGCCTTGAAGCAGTGGGCAGACTCTAGGGGCACCCTGGCTGCATGCACCAAGGCTTAAACCTCCCCTCACTTGGTATGGGGTCCTTAGCCCCTGCCCATCTCTAGGCCCCCCAGTATCCTCTACAGTCACTCAGCAGACACCAAGCCCTCCACCTGCTACAGACATGTGACCTCCATCAGTACCTCCAAGGTCATCATTCTCCTTCATCATTAGTGATCCTCTGGAAGTGTCTTTGTGTCCCCTTGCACTGAGTGTTCCAGTGGATCATGTCTGGGGTGATGTTGGGTCAAGAGTTTACTCCTATTCTTAATGCAGTGGCAAAGCCCAACACAAAGGTCACAAGATTATTTTGGAGAAGCAGCACCATAAGACAGGATGGAGGGCCCTTGAGGCTCGGCACTAAGATGTGGGTAAGATGGCATGTGGTAGGGTGGGATGTGGTAAGGTGACCAGTCTTCTGACATATTTAGAGGCTACTTTTTTACAGGATCCAAATATAGAGGATAACTGTCATAGTTAGGGAGTTCTCCAAGGGAGGATACTCTCATGGTTGTATTAACGAAAGGTATGGGGCAGAAAGATCTAGCCACCATGTATAGAATCTTCAAAGTCAACCATACCACATTCCTGTAATGCCAAAGTAGTGCTCAGAGAGCCAGAAGGGATCCTTGACTCATCAAAGATGGCTTCTGGCACCAGTACTGCAGTATGCTCTGGATTTGGCTTCAAATGCCTCTCTGTTTTCTCAGCAGGGAGAACAAGAGATCAGCTCTCTTCTCAGCATATCACTCGCCCACCTGAGTGAAGCATTTTGGACTCCTTATACCCATGAGCTTGACAGTAAGACTCTTTGGCTCCATTTGAGGGCTCCAGTTTTCTTTTCCTAGAATTTGGAATGTTTTCTTGAAATTTCCTTTCTTGGAATGTTTTTCATCAGTGCAGAACTAAAAGTTAATTCTGTACACTGGAACTCCCAAAGCAAGCAAAAAAAAGGGTCCTAAAAGTCTAAAGGAGGACAAAGTTACTTGAGATGTCTCAAGTGCCAGGAGAAACAATGCAGGAACTCATTTTATATATTTTTTATAATTTTGTTCTATATAACTTTTAATAAAAATTTAGATCACCGCATTGAAACTAGAGATTAATAGATTTATGCTTTAGTCTGTCTGTATTTCCTTTGGCAAAGCTGGAAGCTTTGGAGTGGCAGAAGTCACCAGAGAAGTTAATGTAAAATGATTATAAAAATGTGGAGTACAGAAACAGACTCTTTGAGCTGACTGAAAAATATTCCAGTTGACTCAAAATGTTTGCTTTTGAAGTATTTGTAATTAAAAAACAATAATGGGCTGAATTCCTACAAATGCTTAATAGCCCAGGTCTTCAGGACAGGTTGTGTTCTCCATTTCTTCATGACAGGATTTCAATATTCTCCATCTTAGAAAAGACAGACAAACTCCTCATCTCCTAGCAGAAGTGATTTCCACAGTGTTTATAATTCCTGTTTGAAATAATAGTTTTACATTTATCTTCTGCTAACAGATTTTTTCCTGATCTCTGAGATCTTGTTGGCCAGCTCCTGTTACAATCAAGGTGTTCTTGCAGGGCATCCTTACATGAAGGCGATAAAAAAACCCTGTCATTTTCTCACAGAAGAGGAATAAACTTTATTTTTTTTTATATTAGTATATTCAAGCTGAGCTTTGAAGCTTTCCTCTTCATTTTGAGCTCAACTCCATTGGTTTTGAGTCATCTTTGTCCTTTAGGTAAGGTAGCTCAGACTTTTTCTGCTCACTCATCCAATATATTCAAAAGAAGAAATATGATCCAGCTGCTGCTCTCTCCCTTTTGGGGGCACCATTATTTCCAGGGCTGTGATGGCTCTCTTGAAGCACAAGAGGAACTGTGACTGATTTTTCCTAATTGCTGCATGACATTGTTCTTCCCACTGGCACTGCTGCACAGGATATTCATGGTTTCATCTCGTCTTCGATCTTGCTCATGGTCTAGTCTTCATCTTCCTGTCTAAAAATGTTCTCTTTCATTTCCTGTGGGAGCAAGAGAATAATCCATTCCTGTATGCAGAAGAATCAGATATAAGTTTATTGAATCCTGCTTGCTTGCTTGCTTACAGATTGTCAGCAAGATGGAGGAGAGAAAAGTGCCCAGTGTTTCAGCCAAAAGCCTTGGTTCCATAAAAAAAGGTATGAGCCTGTGTTGGTCATGCTGTCAGATGAATTAAAAACCTCTGCTCCTAAAGTACCTCTGTGATTCTGCCTGTTCATTTTGTACAACATAACTACTTGTTCTGCTGCCAGACTGGAAGATAATGCATTATGATTAGCTGATAGCTAGTTTGTCTTTAGAACAGCTTGAAGTGACTTGCCAAGACTGCCTTGTTATAATCACCTTTCTAGCATTTTCCAGCTTTCAGCAAATACCTCACTCTTCCTGTTACACAGCAGGACACCGAAAATTTCTGCACCAAAAACATCCCAAGTATGTCTTCTTGTGGCCTTATGATATACATATAAAATGTAATTGATGAACTATTATGTAAAATATGAAATCTAATCACCCTAATTATAATTTTAAATAAGAAACATATTTAATAAATAGTATTTTTAATACCAGATTTCATAAGCACTCCAGTGGTTATCAATTTTTAAGTAGCTTTTCCCTTTCAGCCATTCACACAAATGACCACACTATCTTTTCTAAAATGCTGGTATAGTGCAGTCATGCAATAAGGTGGACTGAGGGATTTCTTCAACGGTTAGTTTTAACCTAGATTTTTGGTGCAACCAAGGGAGAGAGTAGTGTTTCCTGCACTGGTATTGCTGCCAAATACAATGATCCTGGAATGACACCTTGGTTGTACTGTGCAGGTTGTACTGTGTAGGTGTAGGATCTGGCAGATGTAAGCCTGTGACTGAGGCCATCTCTACCAAAAGGCCCGTGAGAGGAGTAGAAGATACAGTCTCTTGTGGAGGGCTGGAAAATGAATGAATGGGACCAGTGGGAATGCCCAAAATGTCAGAACATTGAAAACACCTCACTAGGTCAGAAGGATGCTCCACCTCACCCAACCCAGCGCCAGCTCTACCAGCCCCAGCAGTAGCAGCAGGGACTGGGGGAGCCTGGCCCCTGAGCCAGCCGCAGTCAGCAGCTCCCGACCAGCCGCATACACCATTTCTCGGAATTTTTACAGCAAGGAGTTTCTGAGTGCCTTCAGTCCTCGTATGGCAGGACTGGGTGAGCAGCTCCACCTTCAGCACATCCCCTGCCTCCTTCAGGATTCTGTACACCTTGATCACACTACCTTCCTCAGCATTTCCCTCTTCAAAATGAAGAGTCCCAGGCTTTTTGCATTTCCTTGGAAGGCAATTGGTCCCTTCTCTAGACCATTTTTGCCTTTCTCTGTTCCTGTTAGGCATGCAGACCTGAACAGCAAGGTGTAGGCGTTGAAACAATGGTGCAACGAATCTTTATATAGGGTGTGATAATGTCCCTTGTCCTGTTTTCAATACACTTCCTGATGATGCTCAAGGTTTTATTGTTTTTTTTTCACCGCTACTGCAATTGATGGCATCATTGAAGTTCCCAACATCAATTTCCTGAGTCATAACTATGTTTCTAGCTCTGCATCATGTAAATATGGTCTAGACTATTTTTCTCTAGATGAACTCCCATAGATTTATTCGCACTTCATCTGCCAACTATTTGGCCAAGTTCAGTTTTGTCAGATCTTTTCAGATGTCCTCACCATCCACCATCAGGGTTGCATTAGACTACTCAAAAGAGCTTAAAACCAAATTATTTGCATTTTGCTTTGTGATATTTGGAGTCACATCTCTTAAAATAAAAGTGAGAAAGTTTTAAAGCTCTAATAATATCAAGGGACAAATCAGCCTTTTAAATTGCTGAGGCAAGCGATCACCCTAACCTAATTGGTTTTGGAATGCCAGTCTCCACCTGAAGAAGAGCAGGTGTTATCTGAGAATCATTCCTGAGATAGCAAAGGCTGAGTGTGGTCCTTTGCATTGAGAAATTCAAACTAGAATGACTACTGGGAATTTTACAATACAGCAGTTGAGAAGGTCTTGCTATCTGCTACAGGCAATCACACAGCTTGTCACCCATGATGAGTAGGATGTGGGGAGCAGCTATTTCTCCAAACAGTTTCATAATCAAAAGATGGGGAAAAAAAGGCTTTAAGTGCTACAGCTATGTTATGGAAGATGAGCAGCTGCTCATGACAGAGTACCTTGTTTGTCTTCCTGTTCTCCTTGTCTCTAGTACATTGCTTTGTTAAAATACTTGCATCATCACTCCCAAGCACATGTAGTTCACAGAGTTCCCAAACAGCTGAGTGTGGGCTTGGGTCAAAGCTAAGACTTGAAAATATCAGTTTATAACCAAAGAAACCCAGCACACACAGAAGCAAAACAAACCTGGAGCTTTCTGAGGGAAAAGGAGTATCAGTTCAGTCAAACCTGAAAGTATTCAATGTCAAACAAACATTCTACAAAAAATGAATAATTGGAAAAAAACATCAAGGTCTATATATAAAGCCCTCAGGCCTGTACTGGGGAACCAGGACACTTGGGTGATTCTCTGAAATGGTTCTATGGTAACACATGCAGCACAGGGATCAAAGGAGCGGAATCAGAAGTGTGCCTGCAGTTACAGGGCTATGACCTCTTGGAATCACAGAGACATGGTGGGATGGCGTATAAGAGTGGACTACTGCAATGGATGGCTACAACCAGGCTACAACCTCTATAGGCAGGATAGGCCAGAAGGCAAGGATGGGGTTGCCCTGTATGTGAGAGCAGCAGGAATGCAGGGAGCTCTGCCTGGCGATGTATCAGGAGCCAGTTGAAAGTTTATGGATCAGGTTTAGGGGGCAGATGAATATGGGTGCTGTTATAATGTCTGTCTGCTACAGACCTCCCGATCAAGATGAAGTAGATTAAGCCTTCTTCATACAACCAGAAGAAGCCTCATGTTCACAGACAGGTTGGTCTTAAGGGTTCCTCTGCAACTGACCTTGCACTCCCATCTTCTGTCTGCACCTGGAGAAGGCTCCCACAATTCCCCCCATTTGTGATGAACAGCTCTAATCCATGATGGTAGAGCCTGCAGAATTAAGTCATGGTGTTGAAGAAAAACAGGACAGGGAAGGGATGTAGCTTCCAAAGGCTATGCTTAGGGAAGAGTTCAGTAGAAAGAGAGACTGGACTGTTCCAAGCGTGAAATGAGCCATTGCACAAGTGACCCCAGTCTGAGCTGGGAACAGAGCCATTGGGCAGCAGGCAGGGGTGGACAGAGAGGCCCAAGAAAAAGCCACATGGCAGGGGAGACCCTGTGGCACACTGCCACCAGCTGCTTCATCCTCTTGGCCAACCTTGGCAGGTGCTGCCCACCTCTGGCTGCTGGAATAGGAATTGCTCTGGACCATGTGCAAACAAATACTGCAGCTGGGCCAACATGGATGTGGCATGGTCTTGTGAATCTCCCAAAAGGCGATACTATCCCAGGAGATAGGCAAGCACTGCCAACTCCAGCAAAACCTGGTGCATAGCCTGCTCCAACTCCCAGCTCACTGCTCTGCTCCCATGACACCTCCATCAACCAGATCATGTGGGAGCCACCCTGGGCTTTGATCCCTTGCACATGGTTAGATCTACGCACCCCAAAGTCTGCAAATATGATTTCAGAGTGACTGGATCTTCCTAAGCTACAAAGTGTCCGTCTGCTCCTATACTGCTCTCTCACTGGGTGCGAAGTATTCAGTGCCACTAAGGGTAACATACCAGAATCTGACTTTACCTGGTCATCTGGGATGTTCTCTGCTACAGCAGAGCTCTGTTTAAGCTGGATCTCATACTAAAGATGTCATATCTTGCTCACAGGCAGATAGAATAAATTAAAGAAGTGAAGCAGCTTGCAAGTCAGCTCGCTATGAGAGCTCCCCCAGCCTCTTCCAGGGAATGAGTCAGAGCACAGGAGCTCCATCAGGCATCTCCAGGGAAGACAGCAAGAAGTGCAGGCTAACAAGTTCTGCTGAAGAAAACTTGCTCTGATAATTTGGATGCATGCCATCTGGTTTCTGCTGAAAAATGCTCCAAAACATGAGAAAAAAAGGGCTGTTTTATTGATTGGGTTTTTCACAGGCTTTAAAGGAACAGGGGGCTTTGATATCATTAACTGCTTCAATTGCTTTGCAAACTTTCCAGTCCTATAAAGCAGGCAATAAGCTGGAACTTGCCTGCTCAGGCTGTTAGAGGAATATGAATGATCACCTCCAGGCTTCTAAATACAAATGTCTGTAGTTGGGGTTGCCATCTCTCACTGCTCATATGGCAGATCCCTCTCCGCACCAGCTCTTCCTCAAGCAGTATCCTCAGTTACAGCTATTGTTATAGAGCTATATAGTTACAGCAGCTCCCTCCTCGTGAAGTTTAGCACATATGACAAAACGTTGGCTTGCGCTTCTCCCACTGACAAAAAAATGCAGTTAGAACTGCCTTTGAAAAATTATTTTTTCTGGCATAGTGAAGAGTGTTTAAAATTGGACAATTCTGTAAATTGGTTATTATATAATTAGAAGATTAAGGTCAATGTATTTTTAATACAACAGATGCTGTCATATCCATCTTTTCATTTAACAGTAGGAAGGAGACTGCACAAGTACTGGGAAAGAATAAATGGGTTTTCAAGAATATTCAGTGAATCATGGAATGACCTCCTTCCACCTCCTGGCCACACTCTTCCCTACGCAGCCCAGGATTCCATTGGCCCTCTTGGCAACAAGGGCACATTGCTGT
>JAOTQQ010000009.1:7967861-7978492 GCA_026546715.1 Gallinago undulata
GATGGAGGTGAGACTAACTGGCCTGACTGGCCTGTAGTTCCCTGGGTCCTCCTTCTTGCCCTTTTTGAAGACTGGAGGGATATTTGCCTTCCTTCAGTCCCCAGGTACTTTTCCTATTCTCCATGACCTCTTGAAGGTGACGGAGAGTGACCCAGCAATAACATCTGCCAGTTCTCTTAGCACTCGCAGGTGCATCCTTTCAGGGCCCATGGACTTATGGATGTCCAGTTTGGCCAAGTGGTTTCTAACCCAATCATCCTCTACAGAGGGAATATCTTCTCTCCAGGCTTTCCCCCTTGTCTCCAGGGTCTGGGACTCATGAAGGACAGCGTTATCAGTGAAGACCGAAGCAAAGAAGGCATTCAGTAACTCCTCCTTCTCTGTGTCTTCCAGCACTAGTGTGTTCACCTCTTTCATCATTGGGCCTAAATCAATGTTACGAAAATTCACCTGCACTAAAGCAGTACAAATTCTGCACCAAGTCACCAACAGCTCTCAGGATAGGCCAAGGACAATTCTACACCTACTAGCTGCATATTTCTACTTGCAGCTGTCTTTCACAGAGGCGAAAATCCCACTGTTCCTCTCAGACATCCCCTGATGAACTCTGAGAATAGGGAGACAATTTTAAATCAGGTGTGGCACAGTTCTCTAAAGCAATGGATGCTGCACGTCACCAAATGGTCTCTGGCCGTATAAATATCAGGCAAATCTCTGACATCTTTTGCAGCCAAAATCTCTCACATTGAGATTTTTTGAGTCTACCACATTCTCTTATGCTTCAGTTTTTCCATATTTAAGGCAGGTAATTAAAGTTTCTATTTTAACCTTTTGGCTTGAACCCACTACTACATCAGCCAGAGTATCTTAAAATGGGACTTTCCAGGGTGTCCCAACACCAATGACTAGATATCTGTGTGGTCTGTTTCTAACCTGTAACTACAAGGATCTCAAATGAATTACTCTAACAATTCCCTTTTAAAGGTGTGAAATGAGCCCACTTGGTACTTGAAGCCCAGACTATGCCGTGCTGATAGCCATGGCAGACTTACCAGCATGGAGTCTAGAGGACGTGGGTCAGCTTTGATGCTGTGTGACCAGTTTCTTCCTGTGCTTCCCTGTCACCCCTAATCCAGGCAGGACCTGCTGCTACTGCAGAAACAGGGGAAAGCATCTTGCACACAGTCTTGGGGACCAATGTCAGCTAGTCCCACTGCTGCCTCTTCCCAGTGACAGGCACATCATCTAACTTCACATAACCACAGCAGAAATACTTGCAGTGCAGACAGGCATCCTGGGCTTCCTTCATAACCAGGGAGAGAAATGTGCACAGTTAGCATGTGATTCACCTCAGCTATCTGTTTCTGTAGGACTCATCCTCCAGATCCGGTGGCTAGATTTCCACTGGTGGCAAACAAAGCATAGCATGGGTCTAGATGAGGCAAGGATCCCCCTTGTAGACATTCAGGCAGGATTAGATGACCTATCTCCTGTAGGAGGAAATCCCTGCTGAAATGTGGGTGGGATATTAGCATGACAGGGCAAGTGGAACCAATAAGTTGGGCTTCATGTGACTGCAGAAGGGTCCCTACTAGGTGTGCAACACTGACAGTGTTGGTGGGACGCAGACAGGGCTTCCTCAGGTGCAGACTTTGTAAGCAATGGGACTATGGAGATGGGATGGTGTGCTATCATAGGGGCAGATATTGGGAATGTCCAAAAAAGTTGTGGAGACACAGCCTTTGGAAAATATCAGTGTCTGTCCTATTATTGATACTTTACATGTTTTCTTCTGGAAAAGAGCTGATGCATAGTCCTTGCCTGGTGAGAAGCATGGGTGTCTCCAGGGGGAGTGGACTCAGTGGAAGAGGTCCCTCCACCACAAGCTCTTGCCTCAAGCTTGTTCACTTCCTGTTGCTGCAGTGCGAACTCCCCTTCTGTATCAAGAACTGCACCTCTCATTAGTTTTTACATAATAACACTAACAAAATCACAGAATGACAGAATTATATGAGGTTGGAAAGGACCTCTGGAGATCATCCAGTCCAACCCCCTACCAAAGCACTGCCCTGCCGTGCCTGGCTTTGCAGTTTCCCACAGCAGGAACCTGGGGAATTTTCTTCACATTAAGAGTTGCTCTTTGGACAATGGGGTGGTGACAATGATTTCCTCAGCAAAGAAAATGCTAAAACCAATATTGGTGCTGGAAAAGAAGTTAAGGAAAGGCTTTTCATGGCAAGGGGATGGGCCCTTTAAGTATCTATAAGCATTGAACAGACCCCCCCCCTCAGTCTTCTCCAGACTGAGAAGACCCAAGTCCCTCAGCCTTTCCTCATAAGAGAGATGTTCTAGGACCCTAATTGTCCTTGCAATCCCAACTAGATCAAGATGTGGTCTTTTGGACACCCCATGGGTATTGATGGACTCCAGTATTGCATTTATAAATAAAGAGTCATCATTGATCAATATGAGGGACAGGATCAATGAAGCCCCACAATGGCTCAGGAATTGCATACCAGACAAAACTAACTTTTTCTGGTTAAAAGCTTTTTTGAAGAGGCTCCAAAATAAAAAGAGCACAAGTGGTTTTACAGGAAATAAGTAATTGCCATTTAAACAATAAGGCTTTCCTGGGAAAGTACCTGTAGAGCAGCTGCAGGGTGTAGCTCCAGAGCTCTGGTTTGGATGGTCTGTCACATCCAAGTCTGACTTACCTCCATGGTGCTGTATACTGTGACATCTGGACCTGCTAACTGACCAGAATGAAATTCTTCGTGGAATTAGAGCTATGGGAAGTAATCACAGCTATGCCTTCTTCTCATTTACTTCTCTACCAAGTTCACAGCCTGATGGTTTCAGAGTGAGATGCTTGACATGTAACTCAAGCTGATCATCCCATTTTTACCCTCTATCAGAGCAAAGGATGGGATGGACTTGTTACAGGAACATGTTTGCACTGCATAGGAAATATTCACACCCTGTTGGCGGGAGAATGAATCAGAAAGAGTTTTGTGGAAGGGAAGCTCCGACATAGCCTAGGGGGTGTGTGTGCAGAGGAATGATATCCTGAAAAAACTGGCATGCAAAAATTCTTTTTCCTATCTGTTCATGGAGGAAAGCCCATGAAATATATCAAGCCTTCATGGTTTGTCATTCCAAAGTCAGGTGGAATAAATGTCTTGATATAAGGTATCATTTCAATAGAGGTGTATCACATGATTCTTTATGGAATCTGCTTCTCGTATCTCCAGGTGGGATTAATCGCAGGTGGGATTAATCTCATGTAACTCTATAGTGCTAATTACTACCTAAGTCTAATGGTCTTGATTACCAGAAGGACAGATCAACCTCATCCTCCTGAAAGTTGCTCAGTTCACTGTTTTTGAATGTCCAAGTAACCCACTCATATATATTTGCTTTTGCTGACAATAAAGCAAGCCCAGAAGACTAGCTAAAACAGAGACAACTAGCTCTTGGATGCCTGCAGCTAGCTCTGATGAGACCTTCTCTTGCCCTGCTTCGCAGGGTTACTATCAGGGACAGTATAAGGACCACTTGTGCCAAAAGCAAGTACCAATATGGCTGGATTTGCTCTGGTACTTGACTGCAGTGCTTAAGTTAGCTAAGACACTAGAGAGAGACGAGTATTTCCAGCTGATGATTCAGATCTCTCATCTGTCTTCCCAGGGAAACAGCTGGGCTACTATGGATGTTCCTCTCAGTAATTTACATGCTGTGTTAGTGACTGCTCAGAAAGGTCTGAGCTCTCCCCACTGCTTGTGAGGCAAGTGGGTTTTGTTCTTTGGGAAGCAGCTTTGAACCCTTCTGCCAGCAAGGAAAAGAAAAATTTTCCCTGGGGAAGTGATACTTGCAGGATACTCTCCAGACTGGAAGTGGCTTGTTCTGGCCTTGTTCAGGAAAACTGAGGTGAAGGGGTAGAAGCAGGTTCAGGTGGAGATTGTGCCAAGTGTGCCCAGAAGGGTCATCTGTGGTTGTGAAGAGGAACTCTGCCATGACCTTGTGGCTTCCAGACAAAAAGTACAGACTGTAAATGCTCTGGCAGAGGAGTTATAACAAATTGTTGGCTTTCCAACTTCTCCCAGTGAAGCATGGCATAATGGTGGGATCACTGGAATGTGAGATAGAGTGAAGGATTTTAATGAGTGAGAGAGACTAATTTTTACCTTTTCAGATGTGTATTCTTTTTCTTAAGTCTCTGCCTTGAATTAATCATCTCTCATTTTTACCATATTTTTCAAATTATGTTGTCCAGCTTTGGAGTCTGTCTGAGTTTGTCATAGGTCATTTTTCTGGACTTTTTTAAAAGAGAAAAATGTTTATATCCCAGAAGAAACTATTTATTAATATAGATGCACTGTCACAGCAGTACATCTTTTCTTCCTCCCTCCCCTCCCCCCCCCAACCCAATATCTTCAAAGGGTTATCTATGGACAAGAAAATAAGTTGTAATTGTGGAACAATTTCTGTCTCTGCTACAGATGGCCAGTACTAAAATTAAGATCTTTCCTCTCATGGAGGAATTGTTTTCAGCTAAATATCTTATTTTCAGTGCTTATCAGTTACTTCACCCCTTAGCTATCTCTAACACTGTGTTGTCTAGACAAGGAACAGCAGACCCATTCCATGCTGTCCTTCACTTCTTTGGCAGCTTGTCCTCTTCAAAGGACTACAGAGAAGTTCACAATCATGAGGGGCTTCTGCTGCTCAAGCAGCATCTTTTTGCTAAGAACCGTGGTTTGTGCTGCTTTTCACCAGGGGTGCTGAGAGGTGACTCAGGAGCCCCAGAGAGAACTGGGTGGCAGCTCTGTGGACCTCAGAAGGGTCAAAATATTCTGTTCTAAATACCCAAAGTCCTGCAGGCAGAACTGCTAGAAAGAGTCACATTTAGTGGATGGCTGGCAGGGCAGGCTAACTCTCTGAGCACAGGTCTCACCAGGAAGGAACCTTGAAAAGCATTCTAGAAATGCAGACACTCAGGGAGACATACTGTGAAACAGAGATTGAAGATGCATTTTATTCTTGCTTTCTTAGTAACTTTTTGTTTCCAGTGATCCATCTGTAAGTCTGACCTGAGAGAGTACTAGGTCAGTCGTTTCTGGTAACAAGGCAGTAGGTTAACATGGAAAGTAGGCAAGTCTGAAGAAGTGCTTGGCAAAGAAGCTCAAGAGAATATTATCCAGTGCTTTGTAGAGTGTCAATGTTTTGTAGAGTGTCACTGTTTTGCTTAGCTGTCAGCTGAGATTCAGAAAAGGTTCTTCTCTGGTGGAGGCAAACCAGCCCCTCTTCTGAAGAGAAGCACTCATACCTCCAGCTAAACCCAAAATGGCCTGTGAGATATGTTTATGCCTCTAAAAATGCAGAGATCATATACCTACTGTGTCTCCAGCTCCCCTGGATCATTGCTCTTTCCTGTGTGTGGACAACCAGAAAAAGCTTTTACTGAGTACCTGTTCATCAGTGAGCAACAAAACTGGGCTTGTGGTATGTTCTTAACTCTAAAGCAAGAAATGTCTGTGCTGGAAATTTTGAGGAAGCAATGGAAAGCGTGCAAAGCATAAGCCAGTGTATCTTTAATTGCCTGAATAATACTAGCATGATTTTCTCTCCATTTGGATGCAAAGTATAAAATACAGTAACTAGGTACAGAAGTCAGTGGTTCAGCTAGTTCCAGTGAAGCAGAAGTTAATTAGAGGGTTCAGCAGCAGAAAGAAAAGCCAAACTGACAAATTGCTCCTGAATATTTAACACAGCTTCTCACACACGGAACAGATACTGGAGGCAGACAGGACATCTTCACCTCAGCAATTACAAATGAGCAGAGAACAATGAGATGGTGTGTCCCAGTGCCTCTGGTGGGCAGGCTTGCTCTTTCTTCTGATCTCTTTCTTCTCAGATGAATTGTTCTTTCTATGGGACTGGAATCTGTCCCAAAACTACATGATGGAGCCAAAGTATCTAGGAGACTCCTGTGCCCAGGAGGTCCTGGAACTTCTGTCCAAGCACAACCTGTTGCACTATGCCTTGCTCTCCTGCTCCCTACTCTTCTCTTTCCATGAACTTTTCTGGAAACTGGAAGAAACACATTTAGTTTGGAACAGCAGAGGAAAGCCCAATCTGCCTCTAGACCCAATGCCAGCTGAGACACCATGTGACAGCACTCATTGTCCCTGTCCAGGGAGAGCCATGGGTAAAGCCAGCATCACAGCTAGGTCACATGTTTAGAGGCGGCCCCGTGGGGAAGCATACAGCAGAGAACCTGACTGGCGTGGCAGATACAGTGAAAGCATCAACACCATTTTAAACTGTGGTCCTTGTGTCACATATATTTGGACTCCCAGTGTTACCATTACATCAGGAAAGAACTCATGTCCTCAGGTGTCACAGAGTTTCTAACTCAATGAGAGCTGCAGTCCATCTCTGTTCTTCGTATACAACATTCCTTCCCCATCCAGGAATCTGCTCATATGTGCCAGGATTCCCTTCACTTTGCTGGCCACTGTTTCACCCCACCCAAGGGAAACTTCCACTGGGATTCTCCTGTTCCCACATGTGGGGAAGCAGGAACCCAGCATTGTACAAAGGAAAGGAGACAAAGAAAGTAAAGAAAGCCAAGAAGGGGCACGTGAACATTGCATGGTAACTCCTCTGATGGTGGAACTGTGGCCTGATCCATGCTACATGTTGCAAGTAGTTCTGGGCTGAGCAACTTGGTGATATGGCAAGCCAGGTGGAAAAATACTGAGTGAGACTTCAGCTGGTATATAAGGAACTTGCGATTGTGAATAAAGGATTCCGAGTCTGGTTGTACCCTCAATCAGAGTCTGTCTTTTCATATGCTACACCCATGGAAAGACCAGCAGAGGCTATGCCTGGAGAGACTGTGGCTCCTCTCACAATGAGCATGACAGAGTAATGGACTGGGATTTTTTTACACCATATAATATGAGTCTAGGAAAGGAAGCTGAGAAACAGGGCTGAAGCTCCAGCTTGCCAAACACCACCTATTCTCCAGGCTGAGCAGCTTATTGGTACTCTTGAACCTCCGTGCTCCTTGCTGCTTTGCAGTGTTTTCCTATGGCCTCTGTTCCTATGGCAGTGTTTGATCTGGATCAAAATGACTAGGAGAGGCCCATCCAAGGCAGAAATCCTGGCTCTATCTTCCCTTGCTGACAGAAAGGATAGTTGGTGGATTGGGATCCTGGGGGCATCCCCTTGCTGGTACGTGGCTCCCAGCAGTGGTGCAAATGCAGAGCTCCAGAGGAAGGTCACTGTTGTTTTTTCCACTCTTCTGCAGGGGAGATGCTGGGAACAGAGGCACACTGGAGGAT
This sequence comes from Gallinago undulata, assembly GCA_026546715.1. NCBI lineage: Eukaryota > Metazoa > Chordata > Aves > Charadriiformes > Scolopacidae > Gallinago > Gallinago undulata. The sequence continues at coordinate 7,975,211 of JAOTQQ010000009.1, forward strand.
GCCCCAGTTGTGCTGTAGAAATGGTGGGTGAAGATGGTGTTTTTGTCCAGTCCAGAGCTCCCCTTAGTAGCGAACTAACTGGAAGATGAGGTCCCAAGGACGACCTAGAGAGACACTTTCTGAGAGAGGCTACTTCTCACTGACATTCCAGGGTATTCAGGTGACTCACTCTGACGGATGCAATGCAATGCAGATGCTTACAGCATCTGCTGTGAATCCTGCTTCATGAGGAAAGCTAGAAAACGGGTGAGCAGAACAAGTAAAGATAAGCAAGCAAAGAGGGTGTGACCACCCACAGCAAGAAGAATGAATTAAAATCTCAGCAGGGAGAGTGATGCTCTACACAGAGCAGTAACTAGCAGCATGCTAGTGCTCTTTTTAAAAGGAAAACTGATGTTAAGCCTTGTTTCTAGCTGGAAGCAGGAATCAAAAGAGGGAAATGGAGCACCACTCTTATTTTCTTTACTTTGTGCAACTTGTAAGGAGACTTGCTGTGGGAGAAAGCTCTGTTAAGAGCTAGAATCCTTACATTGTGAGAACAGAAATACCTGCAGACTGCTGGGAAACCACTAAGAAGCTTTCCTGCGTCACGGAAGATCTAAAGCGTTTTCATAGTGACCATTTTCTAGGAGTATAGCATAAAACCCACTGACGTTGAATATGCATGACTGCAGCTTCAGTATTCCCACAAAGAGGGAGTGATAGGTGAATATCTGAGTCCCCCAGGCAGCTACAGTTCCATCTCAACTCACTTTTCCAGCAGATTTTGTGTTGGTAAATCACCCACTGTGTATGCAAGTGTTAGGGCAGGCACAACAAATACAAGGAAGTAATAATTAGAAAATACCATTTAGATGTTTACCTGGCAGTGGTCTACCTGCTATACACTATGATTTGCTTTGTGGATTTCACCTTGCTCCTGGGCAATATTAACATACCAGTGATCAGGAGAACTGTTGGGCCAAATTCAGCTCAGCAGTTGCAGTTCTCTGGGAGTAGCACCTGGAGACCTAATTCTGGACCATGGTCCCCTTGCACTTAATCCTTAAGACTATAAGATGACCCTTGCTTTCATGCATGTGACTTGAGCGGTGAGGAGAAAATTCATGACCCATGGATCAGTGCAAGTGCTTGCCCCATCTCTGTGCTGATCCTACCTGTCTTTAGCAGAGTCCAGCCCCAGAGCAGTTCTGCCTGCTCAATGTCTCTCAACTAAGAACAGGAAGAACCGATGGAGTGCTCTGGGTTTGGAATTGGTTTGGGTTTGGATCTGTTTCTTTAGGCCAACTTCATCTCCAGCAAAGTTGTCTCCAGTGTCTTTGGATTCCCCAAAAGGAGCAGCCCTTTGCCCTGCCCAGAGGCTGCTCTTGGGGAGTGGACAGAGCCAGCAGGTACCACCACGGGGCATCACAGCCCTGTCTGAGGAGCTGTGGGCCAAGCGGCTTTATTCCTAAGCCAAACTGAACAGTATCTGTTTCTTTATTTGACATTTAAATGTTATTTTAGTGCTTAGCTCTTTTTTTTTTTTTTTCTGTGCTTAAAGGCTTCTAAGGTATTTTAATCCAGTGCTATGAAAGTGAATGACGACTTTATCTGTTGAACTTCATAAGCAAAGCATTTATCTACTCTAGCTATCTGTTAGAATTTTAAAATAAGTAAATTACTAATTCCTTGGACACTAAAGCTACATTGTGAAATGTCTCAGTATGGTTGGAGGTTCTTGCTAAACTTCACAGGAAAAAAAATGTGTCAGACCCAGGGGAAACATCCAAAATACCTTACTTTAATGACAATGTCAGGTAGTGATGCAATTATTTTGAAAGCATGGCATTTCAATATGATATTAAAATAAGAGTAGCTCCACGTTTATACAAAGGGAACTAGTGAAAGAAAAAAACCTTACTAATGTCCATGAACAACAGAAAGCAACCCAGACTCAGTTGTTATCTAAGGTATGATACAAATATAACACAAAAGCTCAATAAGTACCTGTTGTCCTTATGTCAACATTCACCTCACAATAAAAGCCACCTGATTGCTTTGATTGTCTCTTCGTTCAGTGAACTGAACAAAGCTCTGCCTACCTCTGGGTGCAAGGGCTCTGGTTACCAGACAGCCCCAGTGGAGTAAGAGGGTGACTACTATGTAGTAATGTCATGCCTGAAGGCTACTGTCCCTACTCAAGGGACAGTTGCTGCTGCCAAACATTTGTCCTGCTCTAGCTGGCTGGGCATATGGCCCTATGTTTTTCCTTTATTTTGCTTTTGATGGACATTTATTCTAATTATGGGCACACAATTAGAATATGCACAGACAGCCCACAGGCTTGAAGCATGAGCTGGAAGAAGCGAAGGGGCTAATGCCCCTTATTTTTGTTGCACGTTCTTCTATGGGACTTCTAGTGATGTGGAAGCACCATTTCCTCCTCAGCTGCCAGCAAAACTCTGGCCAGCCCTGCAGTTCTGGGAAGAAGCAAAGGCTATGAATGGTCTGCATGTGGCCATGTAGTTATGAATGACCATGCTGCCTATGTGGGCAGGTGTCCTTATGCTGAGGAACTTCAGGGAGCCCCAGGCGATGGAGTTTGTGCTCTGGTGGTGGGACTGGCACTGACTGCACCAGTCAGCACTGGGCAGTGTGGAACAATCTGACTACTCAGAGGACAGGGTCATTGATGTACATGATGATGTTAGCTGTGCAGCCACATTAAGCTCTCATTTCATTCTCAGACAGATGTTCCCAAGGCTGATGAATGATGCCCACAGTACGAGAAGATCAGGTTCGAGACCTCTTAAGGAACCTGAAGGTGCATGAGTGCATGGGACCTGATGAAATCCATCCATGGGTCCTGAGGCAGCTGGCGGACAAAGTTGCTAAACCCCTTTCCATCATATTTCAGAAATCACGGCAATCTGACGAAGTCCCTGCAGACTGGAAAAAGGGGAACATAACCCCAATATTGAAAAAAGGAAACAAAGAGGGGAACTACAGGCCAGTCAGTCTCACCTCTGTACCTGGCAAGATCATGGAGCAGATCCTCCTGGAATCTTTGCTAAGGCATGCAGACAATAAGGAGGTGATTGGAGACAGCCAACATGGCTTCACCAAGGGCAAATCATGCCTGACAAATTTGATGGCCTTTTACGATACTGCCACAGTATCGGAAACAGATATCATCCAGGTAGATGATATCAAGCAACAGATATCATCTACCTGGACTTATGCAAAGCATTTGACACTGTCCCGCACGACATCCTGGTCTCAAAATTGGAATGTCATGGA
>JAOTQQ010000009.1:7979713-7997006 GCA_026546715.1 Gallinago undulata
TTACAGTGAGGGTGGTGAGGCACTGGAACAGGTTGCCCAGGGAGGTCGTGGATGCCCCATCCCTGGAGGTGTTCAAGTCAAGGCTGGATGGGGCTTTGAGCAACCTGGTGTAGTGGGAGATGTCCCTGCCCATGGTAGGGGGGGTTGGAACTCGATGATCTTTAAGGTCCCTTTCCAACCCAAATGATTCTATGATTCTATGATTCTATGCCACAGATCCTAACAACCACCCTAGTCCCCACTGGACAAAGCCATTGATGTCTGCAAAATGAGTTCAGAATGGCAAGATGGTGTAGAATATTGCTCTGACTGAGTGGGTCTATCTGAAATGGACCATTGGGCCACACAGAAATAGTCTCTCACAATTTTTAACTTCCTGCTACACCAAACAGTTTCTGTGGCAGCTTTCCAGGCTGTCTTTTGCTATCTGTGTCTTAGTCGGCTTTGGTTAGATTTTGAAAGGAATTAGCAGTTAGTAAATCCCTAGAGTCAGGGAAGGAGGAGAACTACAGCTTTTCCATTGCACGTTTTGTATAACCATTACTAATTAGTTTCAGTAAAGTGTTCTTACCAGACATTCACTTAACAATATTGCAATTCTTTCAGCAGCTGTGTCACTCAGACAGTCACATAGGCAGTCTCTTCAGGTCTGGTTAAGCTGTGCCTGGAAGCTGGGAAGTAGGTACCAAAAGAAAAGACAAACAATTTTGCCTCCCTCCACCTCACATAGTCCTCCATGCTTTTTCCTTTTACCCCCCAATACCCTGACACAACCTCACAACATGACTCAGGGCAGTATCTTTAACATTGACTTGTAAAACCACTACTCTGGCACACTGCATCAAAGCCCTTGTGGCTGGAGCTGGGACTAGTGAGGCACGTGCAGAATCACAGGATGGACTTCTCCAAGTACATTGGCAGCAGAAGAGAGGCTAAAGAAACTGTGTCCCCTTCCTTAATCAGGCAAAGAATGATTTTGTGATTCTGGAGCCAGTAAGTTGAGGGAAGTGAATCTTCCCTTTTGGGAACTTTTGAGACTATCTTTGGAGCCCTGTTTCTAGTCTTGCCCCTAGTACAAGACACTGATAGACTGATATGAGTCCAGCAGAAGCCACCAAGATGATCGGGGGAGGGGCTCACAGACCTGAGTTTGTGCAGCCTGGAGAAGAGAAAACAAAAATAAGATCTTGTAGTGTATGAAGGCACAGACCCCAGTAGGAGGTGCAACCAGAATCGTTTATTATAACAGCAGCTTATATAGTATCAAGTATCTTCTTTCTGACCACCCCTGCAACCCCTAACTGCCAGGTGGGCAGAATTCCCCTCCATCAGGCAGGCTGCCAGGCATTGTTTATGGGTCCTTAGGTCTTGCTCATGGGCCTCCCCCGGCAGTGTTCTTGCTTCTTCTATTCCTTCTTCTACTTCTCTATTCTTCCACAATCCTGTTTACCCACAATATCTGATTGTTGCCTGTGGGCACCTAATGGAAGGAAGAAGGCACAGACAGACTCTCCCGTGCACTCACTGTGCAGTGAAAGGACAAGAGCCAACAGACACAAGTTGCAACACTGGGAATTCCAGTGAGATATTAGTGAATATTATTCATTGTGGAGATAGTCAGCCAGTGGAACAGGAGCCCAGAGGAGTTGTGGACTGCTCAGCTGGACCAGGCCCTGAACAATCTAATCTGCTCAGAGTGGGAGGAGGCTACAGTGTCCTCCAGATGTTTCTTCCTGTCTGCTTATCTTTATGAGTCTAGGTTCCACCTGATCAGACGGGTTTTATCTTCTCCTTTTTTAAATTTTCTTTATCCAGTGTAATTTTGAATAGGTTTCAGATCAGCACAGATAGTTTCTTTTTTTCAGTGTTCAGTTCCCCCCCAAAAACCCAGAGTGAGACAATACCAAGTATAAGGAGAAGAAGAAGGCAAAGCCAAAAGTAACAAAATTTCATTCAAAATTATGGACAAATAGAAAATCAGAAAAAGTAACTAATCAAAAATTTAGAAACCCAAATGTTCTGAAATTTCATAAGAAATTTTGGAAAAAAAAATCTTTTTACAAATGCACAAAATGAAAATTATTTTGAGATATTTTCCCCCCAATATTATTTTTCCAGATATGGTTTCTAATTTTTAATCACCCATAAATTTTCAAATCAGGAGTAATTACTCACTGTCTGTACATTGTGTCTCCTGACTAAAACCACCAAGGCTAGATTCTTCTAGATGAATCATGAACAAGAAAATCACAGATCTTCCATTCCTAGGTTGATCCTTCTCCTTTCTTCCTACTCCAGTTTCTTGCCACTGAAACAATTAAGTGTATAATTTTGAAACACGCATTGAAGACATAAATTGATTTGTTCACTTCCATTGTTCCTCAGTATGTGTTTTGCCTCCTCCTTCTGTCCATGTACATATAGCTGTCTATAACCATCTTGCTGTCTGCTTGACCATTTTCCTGTTGGAAGAATGCCTTCCTCTGGGATGTGCCAGTGAGATCACTGGGATCACAAAATCACAGAATGATATGGGGTTGGAAAGGACCTCTGGAGATCATCCAGCCCAACCCCCTGTGTTGTGGGTTGGGGGAGAGACTAACTTTTCTTCTAATGCTGGGGAAAATTGCACTTTTAGAAGACTCTAGTGTATGAATTGTGAAAATATTTACTTTATAGCCAGCCAATCTCTGTGGGATTCAAGGTTTTAGTGTTTCTGAGCCTTACCAAGTACAGGACCAAGGAGGAGCAAGGCCTGGGCATTTGACCCAGGCTGGCCAACAGGATTATTTTATACCATGAACGTCACATTCAACATAAATTAGAAAAGTTTGCTGCAGAGCTCTCTCTCCCTTGATGGTGGCAGGTCCAGAGAACTCCCTTGCCCTGGAGCTGGAACCCTGAGGCCTTCCCTTCCTCCTGAAGCCGTTGCGCTGGCAGTGTCCGCCATTTGCTGTCCCTGCTGGGAGTGCACAGCTTCCTGCTGAGAGAACGGGCTGAGTAGAATTCTTGTATATCTTATATCAGTATCAGGATTAATACTGGTTCTTTAGTATTATTGTTAATTATTTAGTCTCAGTCTATTAAATCTATTTATATTTCAACTCTTGTGTTTCTTTGTGTTCCCTGATTCCCCTCTCCAGGAGGGGTCATTAGGTGATAGAATAATTGTCTAAACAACAATAGATTGTTATGGGTTTTCTCAAACCATAACATCCTGCCAGAGCAGGGTCACCCAGAACAGGTCGCACAGGATTGTGTCCCGGCAGATTTTGAATGTCTCCAGAGAAGGAGACTTCACCACCTCTCTGGGAAGCCTGTTCCAGGGCTCTGACACCCTCACAGGAAAGAAGTTCCTCCTCATGTTTAGATGGAACTTCTTATGTTCCAGTTTGTGCGCGTGACCTATTGTCCTCTCACTGGTCACCACTGAAAAAAAAAAACTGGCCCCATCCTCTTGACACCCTCCCTTTAAGTATTTATAGGCATTAATCAGATCCCGCCTCAGTCTTCTCTTCTCCAGACTGAAAAGACCCGAGTCCCTCAGCCTTTCATCAAGATCACTGGTAGTTTGCTATAAAAGGGCTTCCACAGCGAGGCAACGCTTTCATTGTCTTTTTCATCCCCTACTATCATGACAAATGGCAGTCTATCAATCTCTTTATGAATCTCCATTTGCAGAGATTTTCAGATGTTAGCTGGCTATGGTTGTGATCTATAGCTTTCAGTATGGCCCAGCTTTGACAAGGGTTTGGACTAGAGACCTCCATGGATTCCTTCCAGTTATTCTGTGATTCAACATGTGTTTCCTTACGTAGGGCCTAGTTCAGAATCTCTGACACTTACGAAAATAACAGCAGAGCTGAGATACCAGCACAGAGGACATCTCTGCTGTTAGCCCATGTGCCTTGTCACAGTCTTGCGTGCTGCAGCTCTTTATTGTAGAGTAATGGAACATGTACGTCCCACAGACTGAGTTTTCTTACAGCTTTTCTTTTAGCAAAACACATTGTTAGGGACATAATGGGAGTTGACAGGGAGAAGTGGATGGTTTTGTAAATAAAATCAAAGTGTATTGTGCTTCAGTAGTCAGTATTTTATCTTGCTCTCTTCTTCACACACATAATTTCATAATAGTCCATAAGGCAAGGGAAGGATGGCACATAACAGACACTATCACTTTTAATCAAGAATATAAATATTTAGTCAATAGCATTGACATTAATGAGCACCTGGGGCAGATTGGACTCTTCCTCCACAGAGAATTTGCCACAACATCAAGAGCTGTCAGCCCAAAATCCAATATTCTTGGCTGTTGTATACAGAAATCACTGTCAAAAGAAATAAATGTTGACTCAGCCTGTTTATAGCCCTCTCCTTTCCATGCTGTGACTGATGATTTCTCCATGTGCACTGAGTGCAGACCTGGCCAGTAATGGATACAGCAATAACCAGACTGTGTGTGGACATCTTGCACATGCACTGGGGACTCTTCTGCATCAGTTCTCAACATCTCTCAGAGTGAAACTCACTGGACACCCAAAGAAGTGTCTGTCCGATTGGCAGCAGGGTGCAAGGATGTGCTGCTCTGTTTCTGGGTGGGTTTTACCCGAGGGGAAGCAGTAGTTACAATTACAGCTGATGACAGTTTTAATTGAAAAATATATCAGTTCGGTGAATCATGAGTGCTTTGTCCTCCATTCCTTGTGGACTGCTGCCTTGATCTTTGGCTCTGAGCAGTTTGCTCAGGCAAGCACCCCAGTCCTGTTAACCCAGGAAGAGGAACCTGTATATCTTGGGAGTTCAGTCTGGACACTGAGAACCTGAGAGACCAGCAATGTGAGAGCCAGGAAACCTGGGGAAGACTCCCAGGGCATGTGACTGGGAGCAGGTCTGCCATAGACCATGCAAAATTAAAATACTGAGTACTACTGATGTGCCAGCACCTTCAGCGCTGTTAATCACAGCATCTCCCTAAAGAATGAAATAAACTTTATTTCCCGAAATCTGTTTTTCCATGAGGCTGTTTTGACTGATATTGGACAGACTGAACATCTTTACTAGATCAAGGAGTAGTGGTTTTAAACTAAAAAAGCATAGATTTAGACTAGATATAAGGAACAATTCTTTTACTATTAGAGTGGTGAGACACTGGCCCAAGTGGCCAGAGAGTTGCAAGATGCCTCATCCCTGGAAACATTCCAGGTCAGGTTGGACAGAGCTCTGAGCAACCTGATCCAGTTGAAAATGTCCCTGCCCACGGCAGAGGGTTCAACTAGATGGTCTTTAAAGGTCCCTTCCAACCCAGACCTTTCTATGATCTGCGACAAGGCTAGAACCAGAGCTCCTGGTTCAAGTTCAAACCCTTTAGAATACTTTCCAATTTTTTAACATCTTTTCAAGTGTGAACATGAGAGCATGCATCCTCAGCCAGATGTGTTTTACAGAGCTTGATATATATATTGTTTTGTTCATGGGCCACAAGAAAAAAGGAAAAGCTTATACGAATCTTACTAGATGGCCAGGATCAAAACGAACAGTTCTTCATTTACAGTGAGACATACATTTTCTCATTTTAGCCACTACTGAAACCTTTGGGGTGGGTTGTCTTGGCCTCAGAAGAACCAACTTGTAGAGGCAGTTATTGAAAACCACAAGGGAGGCACCCTGTCTGAGAGCTCACTCATGAATCTGGTCTCATGTCATGAATCATTCAAAGCTGTTCCTATGCCAAGCAGTGCTATTGCTCCTCTTCCTCTGCAGTGTTGCAGTTTATCACCAAGGCTGGTTACAGATAAGGACACTTGCAGCATTCCTCCAAGTCTTCCATCTCCCAGTGAGTTATCTGCATTGCTCTGTCCTCACCACACTCCAAACTGACACTTTTCAGAACTGTAATGATTTTTCACACCTTGATTGTTTTACTCCTTTATGACAATTGGAAATTTTCCAGTGACAGATGAGCAGGAGCTGCCACTCTCCTTAATGTCTAGTTGGAATTTCCCTTACTGCAGCCTGTGTCTGTTGCCCTTTCACTGCTCACACATGAGAAGAGTCTGGCTTCCTCTCTATAGCCCCATTAGTCAGCTGAAGACTGCAGTTAGATCCCACTTTCCCTTATCTTTCCCAAGATTAACAAACCCAGGTCCTTCAGCCTGCCCTTAAGCAATGTGCTCCAGTGCCCTGATTGCCTCAATGCTCCCCAGTGGGTTGTCTCCAGCCCTGATGCAAGTACCACATACTCCATCCAGAAAAATGCTTCACTAAATCAGTGGAAGAACAGCACTGATAGAGATTTCCTCTTCCCTGAAGAAGGAAATTACTGTTTACCTGGAACAGAATTATTTTTTTAATGTGTAAATCAGGCCTATGAGCACATGGAGATTCAGTGAGTAAACACAACTTCTTGGAAGCAGCCTGCTTTTCTCACCCATCTTCTGAATCAATCAGAAAATTCAAACAGATTCAAATAACTCTTTGGGGAAGGAACTGCAAAGCAGTTCTAGGCTCTGGTACAAGTTACCTTAGCAATTTTAAGACAGGTTTTGTATTTTGATACTGTACCAATTTCTGAGCAATTTCTCTGCCTGATACAAAGGGAGGAAAGCAAGGAGCCTCAAAAGAAGGAAGCATAGATTGGGCTTTGCAAGATTGAGAATAAGGCTTTGTAAAGCCAAAATACACCTTCTGTAGAGAAGCAGTGCCTGAAGAAATCTCCATATGCCAGCATCTAACTGTGAGGTTTGGAATGTGACAAAAATGCGGAATTCAGAGGAAAATGACTCACGTAGGAAAAGTAAGTACTGTGATCTGCTTCTTATTTTGGAATGTCTGAGTCCTTAATTCAGTTTTCAATGTTAAAAATGAGGTGACACCAAACACCAAAGAGCAGAGATAAATTCTGGACCAAAAAGAGGGACCTCGCTTAATATGACTGCCTTCCTTAGCCAAAGAAAACTTCTTTGACAAGAAGCCAGTGTATTTTGTTGACTGAAAAAAGAGTTGTTTGGTTAATCACAAGGGTAAACCTCAAAGAAGAACGCTGCTGGCAGCAGAAGAAATAGATGAAAATTAGCAATGGGCAAAATTAGGCTGAAAATTAGGAAGGTCCTATGTATTAGTGTTCTGACCATAGTCTAACAGTGAGCAAAAGCAGTTTCGAGGTACTTACTGTAGTTCTCAGGATTACATTTGCCCCCCATCCTTCTCTAGTCTGGGCTTGGCAAGGTTTACAGAGGGAAAAAGTTCTTATCTCTGTTGACATAAGCAAGTGGAACTGACTGTGATGCATCCACAGGGAGCCACACCGCTGATGAGAAAGGAGGTATTTTTACTTGGACACCATCCAGGCCATAGCCATTTTAATGTCATTTCCTTCTCCAGAGGAGAATGAATTTGGGTGGTGGTTTCCATGCTGTCTAGAATTTACTTGAATTGCTCGGTCTGCTGACCCTACCATCCACTAGGCGATACAACCATGACAGTTTCCAGCTCTTGGAGAGCTTCAACAAGGGCAGCAAAATAATTCCAGTCTCAGGGATTTTGTCTCAATTTGCCTGAGTGATGCTGGTGTTCAGTGTAACACAGTAGTTTTTAAGTAAACCAGAAACAGACTCATTTGTGCAGATACACACTGCCGCAGAGCTCTTCATTACCTATTGCCACCCCTCCTGTCAGCTCAAACAGGCAAGAACACTTCCCTTGCATGTCTGGAAAAGTTAAATAATAAATTATCATCTCACTTCCCTGGGGAGTCACAGTAGTCACAGTAGGGGAAGCAACAGTATTCTAATGTATTTGTTTGATCTTGAGCTAGATCAGACCAGAACAGGTCTCAGAACTAAAGATCCCAGGCTTTCTCCTGGGACTGGCCAGCCAATACTCTCTTATCCTTGGGAAGGAAACCATCCAGTTTATTTTTGATTTCTTTCCACGTACAACTAGGAAGGAAACTGCTTCCTACACTGTGAAAAATCTCAAGTTCTCAGCCTTTCTTCTGCGGCAAGGGAATCAAAACCTGACCCCTTTGAAGTCAAACACCTGGGAGATGCACTTCACCACCTTAGAGCCATCAACAACACTGGTGAGGCAGTCACTTGAGATCCTGAACAGGGAGGTTTAATTAATCTGTCTTTAATAAGTCTGTGACCTTTAACTCCTCCCAGTGTCTCAGGGACCCAGGGCTCAGCTGCATCATAACTTTTGCTCAGATTGCTGAGGGTTATTAAGCTGTGAGAAATCTTAGAGTCATGCATGATAGGATGCAAAATTAGAGAGGTAGGACTGCTGAGATGGGCTCAATTTGAAAAGGAAAAATTAAATCAGCCATGTGAAAGTCAAATAAATGGATGGAAGGAAGAAACTTAGTAAGAGTTTGTGTCTCTCAGTCCAAGGAAAAGCCCAGATCTTCTCCAAAGGACCTGCCTCAGACACCACCACATGATGGCAAAGGTCCCTGAGCTACACTGATGTACAGCTACAACTGCTCCAACACAGGAGTCTATAGACTGAGGATCATGACCACACTTCTAGTGACCATGCCAACTTTGCCCCCACACTATATTTTTTTTTCCCCAGTATTAAACAGAAGAGTAGACTTGTTTCAAAGGCTCATTTATCAATAGATCTGCCTTTCTTACAGGTGGACATTTATACTGTCTCTGGGCATGCACACAAATTCTCTCTGTGCACCCACCCCACCAAAACAAAAAAAAAGATAACATATCTCAAAAAAGAATAGTTGCATTATTTTCTAAGCAGTCATTCAACACAGGATATTAAATACAATGCTGATTTTGACCTTATAAAGCATGAGTGAAATGAGACACAGCTGTTATTAGACAAGAAAGTGTCTGGGTGATCAAAGTCAGAGGGAGATGAAATTCTGTTTTTCCCAGTCAGTGTAAGGAAAGCCACCAGACACAGCCTTTTTCTGCATGGAATTAATGTTTCTGAAAAATATCTAACACCTACGAAGCCCTGGCATGGGAGAAGAATGACTTTACAGCAAATGGTTTTCCCCTGCTGTGAGGACCATGGCCTCAGCCTCCAGCAGGCAAGCTCCCTGCTCCCACCAAGTGAGGGCAGGGACAGCAGGAGATGGTGCTGGCTGGTCGCAGACCAGAGACCAGCCTGCGCTCCCTGTTGCAAAGCTCTGCAAGATTCCCTGAAGAATGTATTGCCCTGAGGGTGGAATTTATTCCTCAGTTGGAGATATAAAAGAGCTGGTATCTTTCCTTTAACACTGTATCACACCAAACCCATTTCCACCGACGAAACAACACCCACCTTGTTTGGAAGGAAAATAAACTGAGGCATCTTCTCTAGACTTTTGAAGAAAATCTATTGCAGCTACACTTGTGTCAGTCTGTCTCTAGGAAATTCTGGAGGCTCAAAAGCTTCACCACATGTCATTTCCCTGCCTGGAAGTGAAGCGATGCTGCAGGGAATTATTCTTTTTTTGTAAATAAGATTCACACCGTGATGGTACAGTTTGAAAAGCTGCTATTTTCCTCTCATTCTTAAGTGAGGCTGCAGCTTTATGACTTACACAATACCCAGCCTCGTCAGATTCATAAACACATTCTATGTCTTCAATTGCAATGGAGAATAGATTAAATAGAGTAGCCAGCTCTTTGAGGTGTTGAAGTTGGGGCAAAAGCCTCTAAAATTCTTGGAGAAGATGACACTTCTGAGACTGACCTTAGGACAGGTACAGCAGACTTGGGTTCAAAATCACAAACTGTTTGAGTGCTAATGAGTTTCAGCCAGTCACACTGAGACAAGGTGCCTGGCTATCAGTAGTAGAAAGTGTTCAAAAATCATGAGATGAGTTGTTTTTTTGAAAATAATCCAATATGTAAATTAGCTACCAGAGGGAAATGGAGAAAGCTGGTTAGCAATGACTAATTTAAAATTTTTTTAAGGCCATATGATACTGCAAAGGGGCTGTGACTTCAGCATTGCTCTTTCAATACCTTAGCTGTATTTGAATTGCTATTTTATATAATAAAATATATAATGTCATAATAACGTTCTGTCGAGCATGAACAAAGTTACTGCTTATCCGGTTTTTATTTCTCGCGAGCGACTAAAACCGGTTAAAAACCGCTCTCTGGAGCTGTCGGGCTGGAGTCAGCGCTCCGGCTCTCCCGGGGCCGCCCGCGGGAGGCGGGGGGTGCGCGGACACGAGTGTCCCTCGCAGCGAGGTGGAGCCCGACAGCAGCGGCTGCCCTGGCCGGCGGTGGCCTTTCGGGGCACCCTCCGCGCCGCGCGGGGCGACCGGGTCTTCGCATCGCCCGGCCCGACGCCGGGGCCCGCGCCGCCCGACACAGTCATGTTCCGCGGAAGAGAACGCGGAGCGGCGCGGACCCCGCCCGCCCCGGGGCTCCCCTCGCCGACGGGCAGAGCCCGGGGCCGGCGCCGTGGCGCGGAGGAGCGGCCGGGCCCCGCAGCGGCGCGGAGCGGAGCGGGACGCGCGGCGGCGGCGGCGGCGGCGGCGCAGGAGAGTCCTGCCGGGGCCGGCGGTATTTAGGGCGGGCGCTGCGGGAGCCGTGCGGGAGCGGGACGGCGGGGACGGCGGGTGAGTGCTGGTACCGAGGCTGCGCCTCCGCGCCGACGGGGCGGGCTGCAGCCGCCGCCGCTCGACCCGGCCGTGCGGGCGTCGGTTCCCAGGGCGGGACCCGCCGCGGCTGTGGGGCTTCCCCGCGGCCGGACCGAGCCCCGGCGGCGCTGCAGACGAGCTGGTCGCCGCCTCGGGACCCTCCGCTCGGAAGGCCGGTGCGGGGGGCGGGCACGGGGGGAGGCCGGGGCCTGCGGCGGCGTCGCCCTGGTCGGGGGCAGCGGCGGATGGGGCGAGCGGAGGTCCCCAGCCCCGGCGGAGCGGGGAGGGCTGTGGCGGGCGCGGCGTTACTGGGCGCGTTCGTCTCGAAGGGAGGCTTTGCTTTCACTGGGAATTGGGACTTTTACGTGGATATCGCAGGTCTCTTCCCCCAGGTGTAAGGGGGGTACTGGGTAAGTGAAGTGACCACTTTAAAAGGGTAATTTTCTGTGGGTTGGCCAGGTTCCCCTGGGCTTTGGGTGACCACGACGGTGAGATTTGCCGTGTTACGGTTGCCCTGGCATTATCCCGCACCCTCCTGGTCTGCGTACCGCGAGTGACCCAGCTTTGGGTATGAGCTGCGGTACTACAGCAAAGAGCAGGAGCCAGCCAGGGACAAGCACGACCAGCACTGCCCTGCAATCATGAGATGATCCTGATTTTTCCAGGTGCCTGTGGGCAGCAGGGCATGAGACTTGAATGAGGACTTCAAGGAGAATAAAATGTCTCCACAAAGTCTCTTTCCCAGTTCTGAGCCTGACATAAACCCCAAGGAAGACACTTTCTTCGCAAAAACTAAGTGGACAACTGACTTCAGAGTGGTGGGAATTACTTTGCCAGCAATTGTAACTTCCTCATCACAGAGACTGTGGTCAGTGGTGTATTAAATGGATTGATTATTCCACAAAGCGATGGCTGGGATCTGGGAGGTTTCTCAAGACAGGTTTGCTTTTGTTTTTCCTGTTTTCCCCAAGGTTAAGGTGGCATCATAAGATAGGATTTAGGCTGTACATCATGCAAGCTTCTCAGATATTAAAATGAACAAATATCAAACAAATTGCCAATCTGTTGGTTTACATATTGCCTGTAACTTTTTCTGATTTTCCCGTTTACCCGCAGATCCTGATGGTCTCAGAGTAGCATCCTCACCAGAGATGACATCAATTTTTCTTGAAACTACAGATTGTTCTGTCTTTGCAGCTGATGGTTGCTCCCTATATCACACTTATGATGGGCTGGGAGGAGATAGAAACTGAGCACATGTAATACAGGCATGTGTGAGTAAATGGCAGAGAATAAGGAAATAAAAAAATCAAACCTCTGTGGTGTGAGTAGCGCTGGTTTGCAGCTTTCTTAGAAATCTGGGAAGTATATTTCTTAAATTGAGAGATGTCAAAATGCAGGAAGCTGCGAGGGATCTGGTTACTTTCAGTGGATGTCACAGAGTAAGCACAATGACAGTGCAGTGTCCTCATGTAAATGCAGAGCCAAAAATAATGGCAAAGATAACACCCTTCTTACATGCAAGACAGTCCCATCAGCTGTTTGCCTGACTGGAGTTGTCCCACATACAGCTCCAAGGGGGCTGATATAAAAAGTGAGCATAAAAAAATTGACTGGTCTTCCCTCTGCTTTTTGAGTAAAGATTCCATTCTGCACCCTTGGCCAGGCACTCCGAGATGAACATAAAGAGAGACACCCTTCAGAGTGCACACAAATTATGATCCATCCTCCATGCCTAGAGCTGCTGTGCAGGACTCATCTGAGATGTTCCTTCTGTCTGTCTAGTAGCTCTCAGACTGACCCCTATATGAGCACAGAGACATTGTGTGGAGGAGAATTTAGAAATCTTACATCTCTGAGCTCATTGAAATTGGGTTGGCTAGGGGAGCTTATTTTAAACCGGGGAAAAATAAGTATCATCAGCATCATCAGCTTCTTACTTGCCTTGGTTTCTATAGCTGGAGAGCTCTTAACAGGTCATACATGGGAATTCTACTTCATAGTGCCTTACAAATATTGAGGAATAAAAGGAACAAGCATTGTATGTCATGGGACTTTGTGTCTATATCCTAGAAAGTGAATAAGGTGGCAGAGGTTTACAACAAAGTCCAGAGTGCAGTGAGAGAGGAGGGTAGAGAACTAGGAGAGAGCAGCACTCAGAAAGCCAGGGGCTGATGCAGTAGGCTATCAAAGACAACATTTTGGTACACTGCTCTTACCTGGCAGAGTCATGCAGAGTTCCTTCCTCCCGTTCATGACCTGAAATGGTGGATGCTGGGGGCTCTGGTGCACCAATGACACCAAGTGACAGTTACAAGCAACTTTGTCATTCCTCACCAGTTTGTGCTTGATAGTGAGGATTATCTTAGTTCCTCTGCCCATGTGGAGCACCACAGAACCAAAATTCTGAGTCCTTAGCTAGCTCCATGTCTGAACTGTGATGCTCTGCAAAGCTTGCCCTGTCTTGGGTTTTTGTTCATTTTGAGTTGGCTAAGTTTACACTGTATTGCAGTCAAAAAAAATATTCTTGTGTTTTGCATCATTTTACTTACCTAATCCATTTTGCTTACCTGAATTGGTTATTGGAAATCACATTCCAGAAAGATTGTTTGACCTGTCCTTAAAGACTTCTGTGTCAGAGATGTCACAGTGTCCCCAAGCAATATTTCAAGAGTTTCACTACCATTATTATCTCTAACGTTTTCCTAATGGCTCAGTTTTCCTTGCTGTAATTAAATCCCTCTCCTTTCAGTGATATTAGTCACAGCCATGGGGAATGGACTATTTCTTCCTGTTCTGCAGCAGACTTTCATGCATATAAAGACTGTTGAACATCTCCTTCAGCCGTGTCCTACCCGAACATCACTGTTCATTCCGTTTATTCCCATACATTTGCTTTTCTGATGATCCTCACTGCTTTCTTCTGATGTCTTTCTACGTGGTCAGTATCTTCTTGAGAACTGTGCCCAGGCTGAACACAGGGCTCCCATTTGGCCTTGTCCAAAGTGAACACAACAACATCTATTCAGGGTCTTATTCCTAGTTGCACACCTGCCAAGGTCTTTGCCATTTTGCCGATGTACAGTGTCACTGATACTGTTGACAGTGCATGTTGGTCCCACACTATGCAGAGCTTTTACCTAGCTGGTTACTCTCCATTACACAATAGGTAGCTGCTTGTTTCTACCTGCACTAAATACCTTACTTGTTCTTAAACTTGAGTTTAATGCTCTTAACCCTATTTCCTAGTATGCTGGAACCCCTCTGGTGTCATTTTACTGGATGAAGCATGCCATCCACTTTATCACTCAAACAGTAACAGAAAGCACAAGCTACTGGCCCTTCTTGTTCCTGTCACGGTAGAATTGCTGTGTGTTTCGTGCAGCAAGGGTGTAGGTTAAAACCCTGTGTGCCCTCTGACACATCTGGCCACCAGCTAAAGGTGAGGTCATTCAAGCAAAAGCTGTTCCCCAGTTTCTTCCTGAATTGCCTTCAGGACAGAGGGTAAGGGGGAGCAGGATGGACAAGTGCTTTTTCCAAGAAGTGTAAGGTGGGGAGAAGGAAGAGAAAGTGTTAAACATTGCCAATATTTCCTTGCTAATTATCACAGTTCCTTTTTTAAAATGGGGAATGTTTTTGTACAATTTATCTTATAGACTACTGTTCTCTATACCAAAGAAACAAAATAGGAATCCTGGCCTTGCTTTGAAATAGTCACAGTAATCTTAGCACTAGAGATTTACCTCTGCTGCATGATCCATGCTGGAGTGAACATATGCAGTGTCATCTGTATTAGAAACATGAATTATTTTGTACCAGCTCCCCTTGGTCAATGAAGAGATTTGATCAGCTGCTTGTCAGGGTGACTGGCTCTGACTGTGTTTTAGAGGTCTATGTGGACTGTGATGAATCCCATCTTAACTTTATTTTGTGATGCTTCATTGAAGTAGGGGGCAAGAAGAGGAATTTTGAAAACAGTGATCATATTATTTATATTATAACCAGTGGAAAATGTTATATTCATAGCAAACTAATACATCAGTATAGACCTAATGTAATAAAGCAAAGAAAATACTTTTTCTAATAAAAAGCTGAGAAAATGTACAGTTCATTGTATTATGACCAACCCAATAGAGTGTTATCGATCAACAATTAATCTATATTTTGTTATTTGAGGTTTGTAGTTTCCACATATTGGTTGGATAACTGAGTAAGTGCACACTGAATTCAGAAATGATGAAGACATCTCAGAGCAAAGAAAGGTCAGGAGAGTGCAAATTAGCTACAACTGGAGCTCTGTTTCTTGAAATATATTCCAGTATTAAAAAGTTGTTTGGTGTTGATGCAAAGTACACTTGAGATCTCAAAAGCATACTGAATAATGGGAATAACCAGTTTGGCCAGTAACACAGTGGCCTTGCTACTCCATAACCGCATGAGAACTTAATGTGCAAAGTCATGCTCCTAGTGATTCAGCTCAGAAGCTGAAGAATTTTTAATGATTTTTTCTACTAATACAGGTGCCTGCAAAAGTCAGGAATCAGGATCCCGTGCAAAATGTCGGAGTGGAATCAGTGGGTGACTGCTTCAGAATGCAGGGCAGCGTGTGTGGGGCAGCTGTGTGCCTAGCCGGGCACCTGAGCAGGGGCTTAACCTTGGCACGGGACTGCCAGAGGCATCCACAAGCCAAGGCCAAAGGAGAGCCTTCCCGGGGGTAGGAGCCGGGACTGCCAGCCCTGCTCGGAGCCTGGGGAAGACAGAGAGGAGGCTGAGAGCGTCAGCAGTGGCTGTCCCTCCTGCCAGCAGAAGTGGTCCAGTGCTCTGCACAGCTGAGCCTTGCCCAGCCCTGCCCGGCTGGAGCTGCGGCCAGCCATGTGGGAAACCTCTGCCGTGCACGTGGTGGGTGAGAACAGAGGAGCAAAGACAGACCTTGCCCCAAGCGCTGCATGGCGTTGAGGGCTGCTGCTGTGTCCTGCAGGTGCTCTTGGCTTCTCCCAGAACTGCGACAGCCTTGCAGCTCATGGTCCTTGCTCGGGCAGAAGACAAATAAGTGATTGCAGTCATGCTCATCCCTCTCTCCCAGGGATGTGGCAGCTTGTCTCAGGGCAAAAGGGACACTTGTGTACATTCCCCTTGTTCAGCTCATGTAGCCAGAGTGGAAATCATCTCCTCATCATGAGAGGACACTTATTTCTATTCTAGATTACTCTGCTTTCTTTTCAAGGTGCTAAATTTAAGTTCAAATGGCACATTAGCTCGTGCATGATGCACAGCCAGTGCAAGCTCTTAAACTGATCCCCTCCAATAACTTTTCATCTTTCTTTGTGATGGCAATGTGGCAGTTTTTTCAGTACATAGTGCAGCCTAATCCTACTTCATTGTGCAAGGTACATATATATATATTATTTTCTGTCAGGGTTATTCTATGTTATTGATAGCTTTTGAAAAATGTTATGTATTTAAGGCATCTGAATCCAAAGCTATGAAAGTGGTTAGGACTATGGTTACTTTTGCTGCATATCCAGACCTTTATATTGATGCGTGCAAACCTACTCACATTACATTTTACAGATTTTACCACCTTTTTACTTTTACACAGACTCCATCTTCTGGGGATCTCATTTTTCAGTGCAATACACTATGGTATTGCCTGGTTTTTCTCCCAGAAGCTGCAAGCTGATTTGATTACGATCTATGGAGTGGCAGATTGCTATTGATTTTTCTAAATGGATTTCATGATGTTTGAACAGGGTTCTCATTTCCCAAGTTGGACTGCACAGATAACTCTTACGCTGCATGATTCAGTCAATTGTCCCAAATATGCAAGAACCTACTCAAAAATTTCTCCCTTCTTTGATGTTTATCTTTCAAAGGTGTGATTCTTGTTAGGAGTGCCATCTGGTGTTCATCAGCTCACAGAGGGAGTAGCTTTATTACTGGTCAAGGTTGGCATGTTGGAATATATCGTTTCTATTTTGGCAAGATAAAGGTTTCTACATTAAAATGAAAATTTAGAGTTGGTTACAAAAAGATGGGAGAGCAAATGGATTTTCAGTAGTTTCCTGAAATTTAGCTCTGTTCTCAGCCATGCCTTTACAATTCCCCTGGTTGTTACCCAGCTACAAGGGGAGAGAATTAATTCCCTAATTCCTCTAACATCAGAGTGAACTTAAAGGAAATGTTCAGCTTGTTAAAAGACGTTTCATCTTGTTGTCCTTTTTTTCCTATTCTATTCAATGAAAGAGCAAATTCATTTCAACAGACTCATTTTTATATACACTATTTACCTCCCGCCAACACAGATTGGTCTGCACCAAAGCGTTCTCTTTGCAGCCCAGTTAGGGGCACTGGTCCTGCAGTTAGGAGGTGCTGTTCTCTCCCCACTGGCTACAGAAGAAGGTCTCATGACTGCTGCTTGCTGTGATTTATCATCACTGTCAAATATCTTCAATCCAAGGTTACTCTGTGCCTGGGTTTCTCATCATCCCAGATGGGATGCACCTGCGAGTGCTAAGAGAACTGGTAGATGTTATTGCTGGGTCACTCTCCATCACCTTCAAGAGGTCATGGAGAATAGGAAAAGTACCTGGGGACTGGAGGAAGGCAAATATCTCTCCAGTCTTCAAAAAGGGCAAGAAGGAGGACCCAGGGAACTACAGGCCAGTCAGGCCAGTTAGTCTCACCTCCATC
>JAOTQQ010000009.1:8013323-8066044 GCA_026546715.1 Gallinago undulata
TTTTTCTGGTTTTTGTGCGTTTTTTTTTGTTTGTTTTGGTTTGGTTTGTGGGTGTGTTTTTGTGTTTGTTTGGGTGGTTTGGGGTTTTTTTTTGGTTTTGTGTTGTTGGGGTTTTTGGGTTTTTTTTGCTGTTTTTTTTAATGTGGTTGGACTCAATGGTCTCAAAGGTCCCTTCCAACCACTAAGATTCTATGATTCTGTGATTCTGTGATTCTTGACAACAGGTATGACATTTGTCTTTTTTTAGTTATCAGGAGCTTTTCCCAATCATCAGGACTTTTCAAAGATGACAGAAAGCAATCTTAAAATTACAATTGCAAGCATGTTTGGCACCCTCAAATGCTTCCCCCTCTGGTCCCATGTATAGGCCTAATTCAGCAGATGTTTTCAAGACATCTGCTCCAGGAAGAAACACCCCCTAAACTCAACTGACTTTAATGACAGTATTTCTACTATGTAGGAAGGAAGACTGAAAAGAGACTTGTATGGAAGAATCTGTAGTGGAGACGTCTAATGGATTCAGACAAACCCTGCTCTCAGTGTGTGCAAATCCTGTTTATTATTCTCAGCAACTGCCACTCCCCATCCTGGTATTCTCCAGACATGTCAGGTTCTGGCTCCTTAGAAGCTGGTGAAGACAGATATGAAGATCCTTGGTCTGAGGAGGACTCTCACTGTAATGCCACAGCATATGCTTCTTGACCAAGAGGAAGATGGCAGCAGAATGAACTAAGACACGGACCTGCTTCTGATGTTGCTGCTTGCTTCTCAGTGCCTTCACTACTGTACCTTGATATGGCTGCAGGCTTCTAGGGGAGGTAATGATGGTATCTTGCTGATCCTAGGAACAAGAAACAGTTACACACACACACAAAAGTAAACACAACAAAACTCCTGTTGGTTGCCATATAGAGTGCTGATAATGAAGTAAGACTAGCAAGCTATGCAGCACTGCTGCCCACATGAACATGCATCTGTTTCTTTTTTCCTGCTTACTGTGTTTAATAATATTCCTAAACTCTGTGTGGCACATAGCACAGCCAGGGCTCCAGTTCTGTCAGGAGCTTTTAGAAACTAATTCAGTAAATATCAGGATCTTTTAAGGTTATAAATACTTAAAGCCTGGATACCTGAAATCAGGTAATACAGGCGAATCTACGCTTCCATTTTAAAAAAATCTAGTCATACTTTGCAGAGAGAAGCAAGAAATTTTGATTTGACAGATAGTATAGTGGGTTGATTCAGCTCACTAAACTGGCAGAAGACTATTCACTCTGTGTTATGTTTCCGCTGGTTTAACGAACTGAACAAATGCCAGAATTGGTGCAACAGAAGCAGCACAGACTCACAAGTAGTTTCAGGATGAGGGAAGCAGAACTGCATGTATCATCAGCAGCAAGCTGTTAGATCAACTTTGACACCTCATTTAAATTTGCCATAGAAACAGAGGAAGTACAGAATAGCAAGAATATTTGAAGAGTTGGTTCAGGGACTTCACGAACTGGAAGATGACTCAGATAAACATTTTTAATAGCCAGTGAAAAATCTGTTCACTGTGAGCTTGTCTAATCCCTTTTCAACTTCATGTTTCTGGTGTTTGTGGCATCCTAGAGCCATCCACTTCTCACGTTAGCAAGCTATGCATAAACTGCAGGAGCTACTTCTGTTTGTTTAAACCTACTACACCCATAAGGGTCCTCTGTTGTTAGATAACACTGACAGCTTCTGTTGCTTCTCCGTATTATTCATGATTTTATGGATGTTTGTCATCGTCCCTCCTCACATAATTTCTGGCCATAATTGCCCATATTACTTACACCCTCTACCCTTGGAACTAAACCACTTTTTCTACCAAGTACCATAAGAAGAGGAGGCTGCCACTCCACAGTAGCAGTCTTCTGGGTAAGAAAGAGGTTGCTGCTTCCTTCCCAGCTTTAACCCACCCTGCTATCCATATCTGCCCACCCTGAGCAAGTGCAGGCCACCAGCCTTGTACCCACTGCCACACCTCCTCCTTTGTGCCCCTGTGCCTCTGTCCCCTCTCCCTTTTCCAGCCCCTGGGTAGCTCTTCCTGCTCCCAGTCTCCTTTACTCTTCAAGCATGAGTTGGACTCCACTACTTTGTTCTCATCTTCCCTGCCAGTTGTATACTTCTTGTTCAGCAAAACCAGTCCAGTTAAGAGCTGGGTCTGCCCCCTCACCTGGTTGCATCCCCCATTCTACTTGGCCCTTTTCTGTCCTTTTGTCTGGTGCTCACATTGACTGCACTAAGTCTCCATGAATAAGAAACAAAAAAAAAATTATATTGCTCCTTTCTCTCAGAGCAGCCAGAGCTTCCTTGTTTCTCATTTTTTCATTTTCTCTGAGACACCTGCTCAGGCAGCTGCAGCCCTGTTGCCACAGCCACTGTGTCACTAGCTGCAGCCATACCACTTCCTCACCAACTTCAGCAGGTAGGGTGTCTCCCATGGGGATCTGGATGTCTGACAATCATCATTCCCTGGTTTTCCACTCACTGTCTCTTCTTCACACAGGAGTTCCCACCCACACATTGGTTCAGATGCCACCTTGGTGAAGGGCTTCTTTCTCCACTTTTATTTGCCCTCAGCTCAGTTTTTCCCCCATACCTCGCCTCACCCGCCTCCCATCACTCATGCTGGGTGTAAGGACCAAACCCTCTGCCTTGCACTTTCCTTCCAGCAGCAGTTCATTGCCCAAATGCTGCTGGCATCTTCTGGCACAGGAGGCCAAAGAGCATCCTTCACAGTCCATAGTGAGCGTTCCACTCTTGATTGCATTTCTGCATGAGGAGGACTCACCAAGGCCTGGGGCAGAGTCGCAAATGGCTATCGCTCGGCTTGGAAGGACTGGTGCTGGGTTTCCAAACCCAAAGAAGGGTGCCAGCACCACTGCTAGAAACACGTCTTTTCCAGATGTCCCCTCTGCTAAGTAGCCCTTCTGGGTGCCAGTAAGGATCCTGCACAGACTGCTGCAGCCAGCGGACACTGCTAATGACTATGACCAGGTAAGATCCACACAGGTGGTATGGAGGATACACAAAGGAGAGGTCCTGCCTTGGGGAGACGCATTACCTTTTTTATCCCTTCTTGTCTCATCCTCTCCTGAACGTGTTCCCCTAAAGCCCCTGAGTACATCTCGGAGATCAAATTTCCATATTGATAATGATGGGGACCGAACTATGAACCAGGATGGTGAATGCACCTGTGACTCCCTTCTGTCTTGAAACAAGGCTTTTTCCACAGCATATCAGGAGTGGACTGTGAGGAGGTCAATGTCCTTGTCCTCCTGGAGGCCATGGTGCAGGAGGTCTCAAAATCATTGGTCAGGATTGGGCTTCAGGGAGGACTCCTCTTCAAGAGTTGTGACTTAGCTGCCATTTCCAAAGTCTGACCTCTGCCAACCAGGGGAACTTTTGATAGTGCAGCCAGAGCCCAAGAGCAGAGCCTTAGGATGTCCCTGAAGGATGAAGCCTTTTGGAGAGCATCCAGCACATATCAGCTGAGCCTGTCAAAGGTTAAAGGTGCTAACCAAGCCCTGCTGCTGGTCCCACTCATTACATACAGACTTCTACATGATGGTGCTGATGAGTCTGGTGGTATAGACAGGCTATATAACCCTAACCCTAACCCTTGTCCTACCCTGGATCCCACAGGTGCTCCACCACCAGCAAAGTGCCAACATGTGGCATGCTGTCAGGTAGCAGCTGGCACAGAGATTTCACAATGCCTTCCTTGCCCTTGGGGAGCTGTAGTTTGATGAATAGTTTTCTGGGTCACAAGGTTGCACCATGAAATGTCAAAAAAAGCATCACTAAAGACCTTGGGGTCTCAGGTCATTTTTTGTACTAACAAGATACAGAATCACTGAATGGTAGGGATTGGAAGGGCCCTTCAGAGACCATCCAATCCAACCCCCTGCTAAAGCAGGTTCAACCAGAGCAGGTTGCGCAGGATTGTGATCAGGTGTATTTTTAATATCTCCAGAGGAGACTTAACATCCCAACACTATTATGTTATTAGCATTGCATTCCTGCAGGACACCAATGTCAATGCAGCTCCTGACCCTATAAGGGGGAGGCTAGAGGAGGAAAGAGGCCACTTCCACCAAAATCTTTGTGATAAGTGGAGAATGTGTTATCCTCATACCTTTGGACATAGCTGTGCTGTTATTTACACACCTGCACCTCAGTGCTAGGCCGAGGATAAGTGCACTTCAAGAGGTGTTAATTTAAATTTAAGTGTCCCACACTTGAAGTGCCTATATCCAACACTTCCTCAGATGTTTGGATCCACATGGAACCTGCACAAGGATTTTATGACAGTGAGTCAACAGGGCCGCACTGGGGTAGAACTGCTTGGCCACTCAGGATCTCTCATGGGTGACTGCTCTCTGGGGCATGTTGGCCTAACCACACTCAAACACCCTGTCTGGATGGAGACAAACACATTGATTTCCTACCAACTGCAATACATTTATATTTTAAGTTTAAACACCTTGCAGGATGCCTAAACCTCTTCAATGCAAGGGCGGCTTGTCTTGTGGGCCCCAGCTGGTGCCTATGAAGGCTGCTGTAACTTTGGGCCAGACAGATGCCAACTCTTGGCACTTGAAGCTATTGAAAATCATGGGCTTTCCATAGCACTCTTTCTATCCAGAAAGAAAATGCTGAATTTTTTCTCACTAAGGCTGTGTCTCCAGTCACCATCAGTTCTACACTTTCCAGCAGTGCCATAAACATCTATCTACTGCAGACAGCCTGTATGGACCACTCTGGTATACACTTCTCTGTAACCATATGCCTGGCAGCCATTTTGCATCCACCTGAAAGACCATCCCAAAACCATCCTTTCAGATCTCCTCAGAATGCTGAAGTACTCTTCAGATCCAGTTTTGCTACAGACACAAAAAGAGGATGGAAAGATTTTCTTGAAGAATCCCCATTACAGAAACCTACCTTCATATGCATGTGGTGGTTTTCCCTGGAAGACTGACACTGGATCTGGTGAGTGTCATCAACATTGGATACTTCCTGAACTACCTTCAGCAAGATCAAGTAGATTCCATTATGCTGACTTTGCATATGGGGTGGTCTACCCACAGCATTTCTCAACTAATTGATCCAGAAGATGAATGCGTTCCACATTCGCTGTTTTGCTCCTACTGTGAGCAGGTTCTGCAGAACCAATGCCACCTGAGCCACCTTCACTTCTGGCCTCATAACCAGAGGTTTTGGACTCCAAACATCTCTGTGCTCTAAACTCTTTCATGTTCTCCATATTGAGAACTTGATACGGCGTTGGATCTTCTCTATTTGGCTGCACCCACCCATATCTAGGGAGGCAATTAGACTTTTGATACACTTTCAGCTGTTTTCACTGTGGAGGACAACGGAAAGTAGATTATGCCTGAGAAATAGAACAATACGCCAAACATTGTAACAACACTTTCCCAACATCTCTTCAGGTTCTTTAGTCAGAGGTGGCATCATTATGGTCCCCTGACAGCCCCTGACTGCAGTTTTCTTCCCCTTTGTTTCATACTTTTTTGAAATACTTAGGAATGTTTGGTGCCAATATCATGCTGGAGCAGTGAGTTTCACCATAAACTCTATAAAAAAGTACTCAAACACACTCTCTACCAGCACAGCAAATCCAAGGACATGGAAGGCAGCCTAGACTCTAATGTACACAACCCCCAGCAAGTGTAGAGCACAGGCATTTAGCACATGCTAAAATAAAAAACCTTTTTTTTTTTTCCCATTTCATCTCCTAGTTACACGGCTATGCCATTGCTAGATGGATTGCAAGAGCCAGTATTTTATTAGCAAATCTCCCTCATGCCTCCAAGTTTGCAAATTGAAAGTAGTACCTGTAAAGCAGGGAACCAAAAAAACACAGAATGTGGTTGTACTGCACAGCACATGTAACATGTACCTCTGCTGCTGAATGCTAGTGTGTGGGTGGAGTTTCAGGAAAGCAAATGCCTTCCCCAGCTAGAATGACTGTTCACAAGCCCTCCTCAGTCTGCTTACAAGTAAGGTCCTGTTCATTCTGCACCTTTGTGCAAGGTTCTATTTTAGCTGTAAAACTAGAAAACTCACTTTAAAGTGTTGACTCAGAACAAGTGTATTTCACGCTGTGCTATGGAAACAAAGAGTAGTATTTTTAACTAAGATAAAATGTCTGAATTTTGTCAGGCAGATGGACAGTATTCTAACAGTGTTACAAGCCGAATCACCTAGTGCTCAAAGCATCTTCCTTTTGCATTGTCTGGCAGAGTTGGAAATACACTTTTAGCTAGGGTACCTACTGGCAAAGGGGGTGGATGGATGCCAGACTGTCATGTCCAGCTGTTTGGCTGGGACTGGATGGGCTCACAGCTGCTGACTGGATCCCCTGTGACTCAGCTGGACACCCAGCCCAGTGCTACACCATGCACCGAGCCATCGCTCCTCAGTGTCACCCTCACCTAACTCCTGTGGCTTGGCCTACAGCCGAGTGACACTTTGAGCAGCTTTTCCTGGTTATTGCGGGAAGGTCTTTGTCTCCGATTCCATCTAAACACCTTTGCGCACCCCCAAGGTGGAAACAGCCACAGCAGAGTCCCCACCGGATTCAACGCCGAATCCCACTTTCCAAGAGACAAACACAGAAGGGGAGCTGATACAAAGGACGAACCTCTCAGCACCATCTGGCAGACGGCCCTCTGCCCTGATTTTTGGGAGACAAAAGACCCTCTTGTACCTGCCTCATGTTACAGGGCAGAGGGAAGTGCTTGCAACAGCACCGACAGTGTCCACCGCCCAACTGGCCCCTCCAGAACCCTGAGGTGGCGGCGGCTCCGGGAGGAACCACCAAGGGATTTGGTCTGGAGGCCTCTCCACAGACCCACGGGGAAACCCCGAATAAGGCGGCCTCATCTTCCCCCCGTCCCGCAGCAGTCCCACGACACCCACTCCCAGCTTCCCCGTTTCCATCCCAGGCCCCTCAGAAGGCCGCAGGAGGTCACCCCCGGCCACGGCCTGCCCCTCTTCCACCCCAAAATGGCCGACGCTCCCTCACCGCCCTCTCCCAGAGCCGGGGGAGGGCGCAGCAGAGCTGCACCGCGTCCGGGCCGGGCCCGGCAGCCCCCGCCCCCCTACCCTTGACGTCAAGCACCGCCCAGTCCCCCGTCCCTCCCCTCATTGTCAGCTCCCGCACCCGCCGCCCGAGCCTGGAGCCCCCCGCGGGCTGCGGCTGCCCAAGCGCGGGCTGTCCCGCCGGCGGGAAGGGAGACCGGCCGCTCCCCGCCGCCCAGGTAGGCAGAGGTGGGCGACGAGGGGGCGGGCGGGGGGTGCCGCAGACCCCGCCAGACCGGCGGTGCGGGTAGGAATTTGAGGCATCCGCTTTGTCTCTGCGGACGGCAAACCGCCTTCCCTGCACGGGCGGGCGACCCGGCCCTGAGGCTCCTGCCCGGGCCTCGGCTCTCCCTCGGAAATGGGGCCGCCGTCGGGCTCCTTCCGACGTGACCGGAACAGCCGCTTTCCTGACCGGAGAAGCGGCCCCACCAGCGCCCGGTCTCCGCCCGGGAAGGGCACGGTCCCTCAGGGCTGCCTTGGGGGAAGGTCCTAGACCCCACGGTGAGCGCCGCTGAGTTGTGGTGTCGTTCAGATTTTGGAGGTTTCCACGCGCTCTCTTTCCAAACCGTGTGGGTTTTTTTTCTTGTTGCAGCCACATACTCCCTTTCCTGTTGCTTATTTTTTCTGAATTCTTCTTTCTTTCCCCAGCCCACCCACATTTATTGTATAATTAATAATGTTCTCCCTTGCCTACATGAGGTTTTCTGATGCTCTGCCTTTGTTAATCACTTTAACCTTCTTTGCTCCACCGTCGCGAGGGAATTCATTGACGGAGCGTTGTGAAACCTTCCTTTTTCTCTTCATAAAATTTCTTAAAAGTCCCACGTTTGGCTTTGCCAGGTGTCTCTCATGCTGGTGTGTGAAGCAAGCGGAGTTGCAGACATTTGGTGGTTGTCCTTGGTGACCGCACTTTCATTGCAAATCTGCATTAGTTTTTTTATTTTCTAATGCTAGATCTGAAGCCTTAAACCCCATTAAATGCAAGTTAAAGTGACCATCCCAACTAATCAGCACATTCGAGTTAGGTGCAGTGGGATTAGATTTTAATTGTTGCATAAATTCTGTTAAAATCTTCCATGAAAATCACAGGACAGAGCGCTTGTCATTGCGGCCTGCGTTGGGGTTGTTCCTTATCAAGTCTCCAGCTGAGGGCAAGCACCTCCCCGCACGGTCCCACACAGCCATGACAGCCAGAGGGGGAAGTATTTTTACAACCCTGGAGTAGTCTCAGACATTTAGAGCTTTGGGAAAAAAATGCAGTTACTTACCACATACCTCCAGTCTCTTGGCAGAGATACGCATCTGCTGGATCGTGAGGAGGGACAGTGTTCCTCAGTGTTACTGCTCTCTGTGTGAGTTCCGAACCTACAGCGGTGTGCTCTGGTCAGCTCATGCAGCCTATGGCCAGCCGGTGCATTTTGGTAGAGGCAGCATGCTCCGTGGCTGTCTCGCATCTGCAGCACTCTCAGGGGCAGAATTCCTGCATTGTACCAGCTCTGCAGCATTAAGGACAGCAGAAAATGGTTGGCGCTGGCTGCCAGGCTGACCCCTGCCCTGAGGGAGCAATGGGGTGCAGGACCCCTGGCTGGGAGCATGGTGGGGCAGCAGAGGCAGCCAGCCCTCTATGCCAGGCTGAGCACTATGGGGAGGAGAAGGGCTTGAAGAGCTGGGTCCTGCGTTTCTTTTGAATGTGTGGCTGAAAGTTCTTGCAGGCAGAAGTGAATTGGGGCATGGGAGTGTGAGAGAACAGAGCAATTAAAAAGTAGGCAGGTCCCCGTTAATTAATCCCTGGAGCAGGCCTTCAGCCTCAGCTTCCCCAAATCCTATAAATGGTAAGTTTCTTCACCCCAGTACAGGACAATCTGACCGATTTGTAATTTCTAGGAAGGCAAAATAAGTGACAGCAATGTGGAGTCTTCACTAGCTCTTTTGTCTTCCTCTGTGCTCTGAAAATTTGGCCCAGCTGAGGATAAGTCACTGAATTTATTTAACATGAGTTGGGATGTATAGACAAAAATAGCTCTTGTTAAAAAAATACTCTCAAATGTGGCTATTACCAGAAATGGTAATGTTTAAAAGCCTGGTATGCCTTAGAATCTAGACCACGTTATTTTGCTTGTTAAAATGGGTTGGTGATTACATCTTTGAGCATGACCTTACTGTAACACAGGCACTCTGAGGTTGTGCTAAACCTTTCCTCCCATCGAGGGCTGCGGTCAGTGAGGAACCAGGCAGTATGTGCCTCCTTCCTCATGGAGGCTTTTCAGAAAGTGTGGCTGGCATGACTGAGCCAAATAACAAAACAGGACAATTTTGATAAAATTGTTACATTAAAATGAAGCAACTAATCTTTTTAGGAACCCATTTGCATTGGAAGAGTCACATGATGGTGCTGATTAGTAGCAGTAGTATGTTTTGCACTAACTAGTGCAGTACAGGTCATAGGAACCCTTAAAACGTATTGGGAGGGAGAACGCTACCTGTGGTGGTTATGGCTTTGTTAATGACATCTTCACAAGTCTAAGGACTATTGTACAGTCATTTTGCTTTGGTTAATATTTGGATCTGCATATGTGAATAAGACAGCACGAGTGTTGAAATGCTTGGCAAGAGCTGATGGGCAAGTGAGGGTTACCAGCACTTCCTGCAGGCCTGGTGCTGGTGGTCTGCTTCACCCTTCCATACTGTTATTCCCTCTGCTTTAGGCAGGCTACATCTTTGGAGGGCTTTGAGTCCCTTAGTTTGATCTCCTCTTCTCTGTGCAGTCACCAAAGGTGGGATTCATCTCCCTGTTCAAACTCAGATGTTTGCCAGGGTAACGTAAAGCAGCCTTCCTCTGGTGGTGACTGTAGCCACCCCCTGCAGACACTGTGGACAGTCATATCTCTCTGGATTTCAGGGTTTAGAGTTGGTGGGAGAATTGGGTTTTTGTAGAAAACCCACAAATGGTTTGCCTTTAATTCACCGGATTTAGGAACTTTCATAACCACCCTGACTCCAAGAAGGCACTGCAGGCATGTTATTCCCACAGAGTCGGTGGGGTTTGGGTTGATTCAGCTGCCTGAAAGTCAAAGCATTTTTTTAAATTATCGAATACGAAGTGGATGTCAGCCACCAAAATACGGCATTTCAGGCCTTAATTTTTTAGTGTCTCTGGCTTTGTCTTTGTAGGTTTTGGCAGTGATCTTCCCCTGCCCAGGCCCTAATCTCGGCAGATAAGGGATTGTAAGGCACAGTTCAGCCCTATGTTCTTTAACCCTCCCAGGGTGGAGTAAGATATGCAGGTGCAAGAGGCGGCCTTACCTGAGCACACCAGCAGTGTGCACAGGAGCATAATCGCCTTCCATGGCTGGTTTCTGTTTCCTTCTCTGTCAGACAGAGCTGAGACTATTTTGGTGCTTTCTTGCAGTGGTTGTGCAGTACATTTAATGTTCGCATTCCTGAAGGTTTGAGGTTCTCACAGAAACACAATCCGGAATGCACAGTAAAGGGCTGTTTAGAAAATGAGTTTAATATTATACTTGTTAATCACCCTGCTATACAGCTTTTTGCTGCAAGAGCTGGATAAGCGTAGCTGATGGTGGTACCCATTAGGGTCCACACCAATAGCCCCAGGAAGAAAATGGATGATTTATTTGCTAAGGAACAAAATTGCCGAAATATAGAGCTATAGTGTAAGGAAACATCAGCTGCTAAGTTTGTTTCTATGTGGCAGTGGGCAGATGAGAGCTGCTGCTCACTGCTGCATCTCTGTCAACTTGGAGGAGAGATGGGGATTTTCACAACCTCTTCAGCTACAGCTTCGGGCAGCGCTGCGGCAGTGCAGGTGGCACCGTGGCTGGAGAGGATGAGTTTGCCTTTCCCCTTGTCCCAGCTGCTTTCTCCTTTGGGTGCCCTTTCCAGCCCTGTCCTAGCAAATGCAAACTCCATGCAGCCATGTGAAATTAACCATCAGTTTCCTCCCCACTGCCTTTAACCCTCCTGAATTCCCAGCCTGGCTGCAGGGTTAGTTTTGTCTGGCTGGGGCAGGGGAGCATGGGGCTAGAAGGGGGCGGGTGCAGTGCATGGCTACCTAAAAATGACTGTAAAACTCCATTCTGAGGAGCTAGTCCAAAGTCTGTGAGGTCACTTAAGCAGTGATAGCATCACCTGGGCATGTTCATTGCTGCCTGTCTTTGTATCTCTGCCGCCGTCTTGCTTTCATGGTGACTTTGGATGTGCTGCCTTTGCAAAGTTCCTGTTCGCACAATGCCCTGCCTAGGTTTGGGCAGCAGGAGTACTGACACGATGTTTGGAGGACTTCAGTGCAAAAGTTTCCAATATTTATTAAGTCCCAACAATTTTGGCTTTGTTTGTCAGAACTTTACTGGATTGGGCAAACCTCAAATATCTTCTTCTCAAAGTAACATTTGGGCCGTATTTGTCTGAGGTCTGATCATCTGTATTGAACTTGGGCTAGCAAAGTGCACTGGTCTCACCTGTATAAATACTTTCTGTGAGCTGGAAATTTCTCTACTGCTGCTCCTTGGCCTGCCACAGTGTAATTTCAGCCATCCTGAGCCCCTCATCCCCTGTGCTGACCTGGCCCTCAGGGAATTGTTTGTCCGTAACCTGGCCATGCTGGGTGCCAGCCCTCCTCTTCCCTTGACAGCAGATGTGGGCAGGCTGGCCTGGCTCCCTGGGCAGATCCCACTCCTGGGTGCTCTAGGAGGAAGTGGGGTGGGACTTGCGTGGCTAAGTGCGGGTGCTTCCTCGCCACCCCCTCACTGTCTGCCCTTGTTTGGGAAGAATGCGTAGTGGTTTTGCCCTTTTAAGTCATGAAGGGGAAAATGTAGGCTTTAATGATTTTTATCAGTACTGCATGGACTAGCCCCTGCATGTAAACTTGAATTTACTTAGCTAATTGGTTTTTAAGTCAAAGATTAAGTCATAGTTTGACCTGCTATATAGCCCAGGCCATAGTATCAAACCTCACTTTAGTATCAAATTAACTCATAAACTTAGCCATTTTTGAGGTTTGTGATTTCATATTGCAAATTTGATGGTTGGGGGAGACGTTGGTGAATTTAAATAAGACTTTTTGCCATGAAAACCAATGTTCTTTGGTTGGATTTGTAATCGTTTGGCTCAGAAGTAGCAGGACAGATTTCATTTAGACACGTTGCAAAGAGTGTTGTGGCTAAGACCAGACACACATCCTTGCATGCCTTTGAAAAAGTGGAGCAGCAGGAGATGAGAAATGCTTTCTTAGCCCTGGTAGGAATCACCTTTGGTGGTTAATATTACAAAACCCCATGAGCTTGGGGCTCATGTGTCAGGCTGCATGGTAGGAGAGAAAAGCATCTACTGCTGTGGGCAGGTGATGTGAGAAGGCTGCCTGGCCTCCCTCATGGCAAGGCACTGGCTGAGGAAGGTGCTTTCTGGTAGCACAGCAGTTGTGCTGCAGGACAGCACCTCTCCCACTTGGGGAGGCAGCAGGAACAACAGGTCATCCGATCATCAACTGCTGACAGCTACTCCAGGGTGCGGGAGTGGGCAGCAGCAAACACACTTGCCTTGTGGAAGTGCAAACACCATGGTAGGAAAAGGTGGAGTAGGGGTGAAAGAGCAAGCACGTTGTGTAATAGTGGTTTGACTTGTGTCCATGCTTTTCATATAGGTGTTGCAGTGTTCTGATCGACCTCAAAAGTGGTAGCTTCAACTTGAGCTGAGAATGTGCCTTTTTATGAGACTGATTACAATGGCCATAAGCTCAAGCAGCTCTCTAATTAGCTGGGGCACGTTTCTCTTTACCTTGAATGTTAACTTCTCACGTTTTCCTGCCGTGTACAATCCAGATGCTCACAGAAGGGTAAAGCAGCTCAAGGCTGTGCAGTGTGGGCTCCTGGCAGTGTAACTCTGCCTCCTGCTGTCGTCAGCTCTGCCACGCCGTGCTGCATGCCGCACCGCACAGCTGGGAGTGACAGGATTTGCTGCAGTGCTGCATCCACATTACGTGTTGCAGCAGAATCTGTCAGACTTTGTTTTCATGTTCATTCTCACAATTGCTTTTATATGAATTGCTTTTATATACATTTTCTGGGGTTTAAGCTACAGCACCGGCTTGTGGCTTCCCCATTGGGTTGGTTTGAAAATCACTTTGAAATTCATTTCTGAAGCTGAGAGGAGGCTGCAGAGGCTCCAAGCTCATGCTGATCATCTGATTCCACTGCAGCACTTTCAGCTGCTTGTGCCTTTGAGGTGCCTATGCCTCACGTGGGAGTGCAGTCGGTTACCTTAAAGGGAAAATCTGATGAAACTACTTCAGGAACTTGTTGTTACATGTGATATCTTGGTGGAATTTACCAGAATAGAAAGGAGATTTTTGACCTAGGATCTGGAACAGAGCTGAAAAAAACATTAATTCCTCAGGTAGTGTGAATCATTTGAAGATATATCTGTTTTTACTGGAAAACAATAATTCCTCTGTGATAATAAATAACTGCTAGTATTGCATTGTGGTGAGAATTTGAACTTGGAGCAGTCGAGAAGTCCTACTGAAATTTCTCCCTCCGTTGTTTAGGTACCATTCTGTATAGCTGCTGTTTGGGATTGGTTTTAATGTTGTTGAGTGTGACTGATTAATGTCTTAGCATAAAAGTATCCTGTGAAACGTGGGTGTTGATGTTTCTATGTGAGATTTGGCTATAGTATATTACAAACTGCCTGCATATGTTCTTAAATTCTCTGGATGTTGCCTTTAGGTAGCTTTTTGTGTTCAGCAAAGCATAGCAACAAGAAGCATGGTTTGGAATAGGGCATTTCTTTTTGCCTGAAACGAACACTCACAGAGGTACAGTGAAGGGGAGAGTGAGTATCATCAGCATTTTGGGAAAGCTATGAAACTGTGTGTTTGAAGGTGAATGCGGGAGCAACCTGCTATGGAAATGGAGAGGCTGGTTTCCTGTAGTGATTGGAAAATGAAGGGGGCTCCTTGGGTGCTTGGTCTCTGCAGAGCATAGACAGCAAAGGAGGTCCTGATAAGCTGAGTGTTAAATAGCTGCGGATGTGAGGCTGATTTTAGGCACAAGCAGAGTAAAATAGCAACTGCTGAATACAGAAAACAGTTGTGCCCTGTTGACTGCCTTGATTGCTGTGTGGTGCCTTGATTGCTGTGTGGTACCTTGATTGCCATGCAATTGTCCTTGAGCCTGCACCTCCCCTGAGCAGCAGCAGTGGCAAGCCCCATTCTCTAGCTTTCTTTCCCTGACTTTCAACAGAAGCATGCTCCCAAGCCCTTACACACCATCTCCATTCACTTTTTCCTCTGCTGCCTACATTTTGAGCCGATTTGCGGAGCAGTGCTCTTCCCCACACCTCCCACCCTCCCATTTCCCCTCCCTCCTTTTTTTTCTCCTTTTCTTCCTTTGCTCTTTTCTTAGAGATTTCTTCCTGTGTGCCTCCAGTGACTGCTGGAGCATGTGGCTGGGAGTGCTCATCGTAGTTTTTGCCTCAAAGCCCAGCTGTGCTTTGTGTGGGGCACGCGGAGCATCTCTCCTCTGCAAAAGCAGGGCTAGCGCAACAAGCTGGTCAGGGTCAGCAAAGCCTGATGGGCATGGCAGTGAGAAGGCTATTCTCTTCTGCTTGATATTGGTGAGGTGGTATCTGAAGTGTCATGAGTCAGATGGATCTTTCTCTCTATCAGGTTGCTCAGAGCCCCATCCAACCTGACCCTGAACACTTCCAATGATGGGGCATCCACAGCTTCTCTGGGCAACCCAGTCCAGCGTCTCAATCACCCTCATCGTAAAAAAATTTTTACTGATGTCCAAGCTACCCCTGGAGAAGTATTTAAAAGATGGGTAGAAGTGATGCTTAGCGACATCATTTAGTGGTGGTTTTTGTCAGTATTAGGTTGATGGTTGGACTCGATGATCCCTTCCAACCTATGGATTCTGTGATTCTAAGCCAAACTAACACTCCTTCAGTGTGAAGCCATTACCCCTTGTCATGTCACTGCAAGCCATGGTTAAATGTCTCTCTGTCTTTCTTACAAATTCTGCTTATATATTAAAAAGGCCACAACAAGGTTTCCCCAGAGTCTTTCATGCTCTAGGCCAAACCACCCCAACTCTCTCAGCCTTTCTTCACAGGAGAGGTGTTCCAGCTCTTGGATCGTTTTTGTGACCTCCTATGGACCCTCTCTAGTCTTCCTGGGGACCCCAGAGCTGGAGGCAGCATTGGGCCGGGGGACTGTCTCCCCAGAGCAGAGAGGCAGAATCCCCTCCCTCGCCCTGCTGGCCACGCTGCTGGGGATGCAGCCCAGGATGTGGTTGGCTTTCTGGGCTGCCAGTGCACATTGCTGGCTTATGTCCCATTTCTCATCCACCAGTACCTCCAAGTCTTTCTCTGCAGGGCTACTCTAAATTCATTCATCCCCCAGCCTGTGATGATGCTGGAGATCACGCCAACCCAAGAGCAGGAAGGTGCAATGTGTTAAATTCTGACTTCATGTAAAGGAAAGTAATTTTCACCATGAGATTGATCTGACACAGGAACAGGGCCCAAGGGGTCGTGGCATCTCTGACCTTGGAGGTTTTCACAACTTGATGCAGTGCTGAGCAACATGCTCCAGCTTTTGACGCTAACCATGCTTGGAGTGGGAACTCAAGTAGGTTCTGTGATACTTGGGGTTAACTTTATCCCCTTACTGGCAACCAAGATGAGACAAAAAATATGGATTTCACACTATTTCCCTCTATAGAAAGGAACAGCCTGCTAGGGGAAGTGGTGTGGTCCCATCTCAATACAGCCAAGCCAGTCCTTCCTTCCAGTGAAACGTCCATCCTTCCTTCAGTCTAGGGGAGTACAAGGGGAAAAAGGACACATAAATAATGATAGCGAGCGAGGTTAGCCAGCCAAGCCCTGGTAAAGTGCTGGAGGGAGACCCTGTGCTGCCATTTATGGCTTGTGCTCTATTTTTCACTCTCCACTTGCTTAAATGTGCTGTAAGAAAAGCATATGCCCTCTTGGCTCCGATCTTCATTTAGGATGGGATTCAGATAAATTAATGCTTGGCATTAAGCCTGCAGATTTCCTCATTGGCATCTTTTGTAATGCTTGCAGGAATACTTGTGCTTCAGGAGTCATAGAATTTGTCTGTCTTCTGTCCAGAGTATCTGTTGTCCATTGCCCGTTAGATACCAGTGGATTTAACAGCAAATGCAAGCTGCCCTGGCTCCTTCTTGTTAATATGGGGTATTTCAAGATTGATGTTTTTCTAGAAGCATGAAACTGAGAATTTTGAACAACGTTTTCCCATGATAGTCATGAATTGGTTGATGTCTTTAACCCTTTCATGCCCTATGGACAAGAGGCTGCTAGTAGCTGAATAATCTGTAAAGTCAGTAATGTATTCAGCCTTGTCTGTGGGCGAAGTAATGCTTTCCACCTTCCTGCTGGAAATCCTGTCCCGTGCTTCTAACCCCAAACAACTTCTTAGCTGCATACTGAAAAAGGCAGCTGGATGCTGAGGATGATCTTCTCCCTGAGAAGTTATGGTTATTCTGATGTGTCAGTGCCCACCCTAATCAAAGGAGTCATTTTATGCAAGCGATTGGGGAATAACTCCTGCCCGTTTCCGGAAAGAGGGAGCAGAGGCCAGGTACTCCTCTATTGTCTGCGTTAAGGAGAACCACAACAGTGGCTGCTGAATCACCCAGCCAGTCACCAGACCTTGGACCTCTAACTCATGGAGACCACTGAGTCTTCCCTCTCAGCTCGTAAACCAGAGCAGTGTCTGTATTGCAGCGCACGTGGCTGGTCTCTGCCTGCCAGTGCAGTGGGACCGAAAGGCCATTTGCCCAGTGTCTGGCGCAATGCTGTATGCCCCGCGTGTGAAATCCCTAGTGTCCTTTTGAGACACTCAGCCTGCAGGTGAAAATATTCTGTCCATAAATTCATCAAGGGTTTTAAGTGGGTTGTTTTCAATGGCATGACTGAGCAGTGTCATAACACCATTCTGGCAGCTTGTCTCGGAGCCTTCCCTTTCTCCATGGAGTATTAATTTTGAGGTTAATGTGTTTAAGTTCCTACAGCTACAAGTGTGATCTCACTAACAAGCATATTCCTTAAAAAGTCAGCTCCTCAATACCTCCTTTCATTTGACTTTGTGCTTGTCAGTCAACAAAAAAGATATATTCTGAAGCTTCAGGGTGGGAGTTTGCAGTAAAAAAAAAAATGGCTATTGTTATAAGGGAGTCCAAGATCACAATTAATACTTGTGGTACAGCCAGGGGACAGAGTTCCTGAGAGTTTGTATTGAGAAGCCATGAAGGATTTGGAGATTACTTGGACTGTGTTAGTTAGCCAGCCAGCCTTCATTTACCTGTGCAAGGCGTTGTGAAACATTGTACCTGAGGTCCACCTAGTTCAAATGACCTGGGGGAGAAATCACACAGGCTTTGGCTGCGTTGCCAGTGAGTCAGTGTGAGCAGTGGGTGGGGTAACCAGTGCTAACACAGGGCTTCCTGCCTGATGCATCTGCCCTGTCTTGCCCGCCCGCCTTCCTGCTTCAGAGCCGAGCGTGGATTTCATGGATTGCAAAAGGAGCACATAGGAGACCATCTTCTCCCTGTGCCGAAAGGTTGACTTCAAGCCCACAATGATGCTGCCAGTGCAGGGGAGTCCTGCAGGCAGGCTGCATGGGGCAGCATTTCAAACAGCTGGCTGCTTCTGGCTGCTCCCCAGCCAGCTGAGCTAGGGATGCTGCTACTCTCTTCCATCTCTAACAAATGCTGGTCCAAAAGCTGCAGTCACACAGCATTTCTGGTGCTGCTGGTCTCCAGCATGCACATGAGCTGCTGTGGTCCTGCCACTGCCAGCATGGATGCACGCAGGGTGCTGCAGGCTCCTGTAAAGACACAGCCCTGGCACTTGAAGTTTACAGCTCTCCAGGAGCAACAGCAGTGGCACCTGTAACTTGATTCATCTTTCCTGCCTTCCTTGTGGGTCTCTGCATTGCTACTTATTGCAGCCTTCATTCAACCTCATGTGCTTTGGCTGCAAGTGCAAAGCAGGGCAGGCTCCTGAGCACACCTGCGAAGGCATTGCTGTCCATGTGCCCCAGACATAGGACTTAGTGTCCTAAAATAGTCCCAACAATTTCATTGTCTGCATCTGCACTAAGCAGGGCAAGTGTTGAATTGGCATCAGGGAGGCTGTGTCAGACGTCAGCTAGGCTAGGACAAGCTTCTCGCAGGCAAGCCAAGAGTACCCTGGAGAGGCATCCCCTAGGTAGAGCAACTTTCCAGAGACTTGGGGTAAAACTTTTACTGATTTGGGTGATTTTGATGATTGTGTTTCTTTCTAGTAGCAAGGCTGTTCTGTTCAGTGGGTGGATAGCAATGCTAATGGCTTATAAAGTGGACCTACAAGACAGCAGTTAAAACTGGTCTTTTGCTTGAATATTGAATTTTATTAGACTAATTAGTCCTAGATGTCTGCTGAGGGTTATTGAGTTAAAGGGCTATTAGTGAAGAATAATGAAAAATTAAAATCTGAATGATCATTTTTAATCCAGGTTGCATTTTATTTCTTTGTGCTGCTGTGCAGTTGGTCTAAGAGTCTTGGATGATGCCTGCCAGGCCTGCTCAGAATGAGTTCCTGCTTGCATGGAGGGGAAGGAAGCACAGGGTTAGGTGTGCAGAGGGGACAGCACACCTTTCCCAAATGTAGCTTAAAGTTGGCAATTTGCCTAAGCTGTTCACATAAGATTTTCCCTGCTAATGAGTGCTAGAATACAATCCTGAGCCATGGATCACCATCATCAATACTGTGTTATGTTTGTACAGTTCTTGGCATGGCTTGGCCTCAACCTACCTGGGCATCTCCTGGGGATGGCAAGGACAGTCCCGTTTAGAGGCAAAGCAGATTTAATAGGGCTTGTTCCATACTAGTTGGCCTTGGGGCAGAAGGCAGACCTAAGCAAGGCTCACCTACTGATATAGGTGTGCCCTTAAGTGCTCTCTTTGGTGAGTAGGATGACAGTGCAGTCTCCAAGGAGCCATTCATCCCCCTGGCCTTAGGTAGCTGACTGGGATCAGGTGAACAATTATCTGACAGTGCTGCCTTCTTTCTTTTTTTTTTTTTTTTCTTATCTGTGGAAGGTTCCTGGACACTCTTATATCGAATGCACTGCTTTAGAAGGCTAAATTTTGGGCACATAGGTACTGTCCAAGGAGATGGACTGTTCAAGCAGAAAGCTGAGCCAGGTTCTTTCCTCAAACTGTACAAAGGTAGGGCTGGGTAGCATCTTGAGGTCAGACAGTCGCATTTGCCAGTGTAGCAGAGCCAGGAGGGCTGTCTTGCTCACCTTTGGGTTTTGGCAGCCACTTGGCTACCTGTGATGGTGTGGCACCGCAGCTGAGTGGGGCACTTGGTGCTGAGGCTATGCTCACTGCTGCAGGTGGCTGAGCCTGGTGTCTTCATGGGCTATGAGAGGGACATGGGACTAAGCCAGTGAGGAGCAGCATGGGCGCTTTGTGAGGCGAGCTGTGCATCTGAGCCTGGAACAGCACTGTGGCTACATCTTCAGTGCAGCACAGGGCTACCGGCTGTCTCTGGCCTATTCCTGGGTGACACAACGATGCCTCAGTGATCCCTTTGTGTGGCTGTGTACTCCACAGAGTGGCCTGGTAGCCGAGCCCTGAAGACAGTATTGTGTCTCGGGCCCCAAAGTCCTCAGAAAAACAGAAAAATTACTTCACCTGCTGTGTGTGCAGCTCTGGTCTTACTGCATCCAGAGTGTGACTGGCCTTTTTCACAAAAGAAGACCCTATAGGTAGGTGGAAGCCTGCTTTTGTCTCCGTATTTGCTTTCTGCTGTCAGTCCATTCATTCTCTGTGTGGTTCACTTGCCTGTGGTGCAGGACTTGGCCTGGGGTGAGTTTTGGCTTGGCTTCTGAAGTATTCTTCCTGTGTGTCAGGATTATCCTCTCTTCTGGGCTCACCATTACTCTCAGCTCGGTGGCATCTCTATGTTGTCTCAGTCTCCTTTCTGCTCCAGTACCCATACTGCTAATAAGACTGCTCAACAGATGATATTAAAGGGTTGTAATAGGAAAACATAAGGAGGAAAGATCGCTGTTTCTCATGTTTCTTATATGTTTCCCCCAACAACCATTGCTGGCAATCTTCAGAGGCAGATTTTGGGCTATACACAGACCTTTGACCTCCCATAAGAGTTCTTAACATCTCTCTGTTTTATTATTGAAAAGGCTTCTCATTTTCATACTGGTTTGGGGACAGTTTCAGAGTCTTAAGCTTTCTTGCTTATTCTGGTTTCATCTAGATGCATGTTTCCCTACTCTGCTTATGGGAATACACATGGAAGACAGTGTCAAAAGCTTTAATAAAGTCAAGATACCTCACGTCTACTGCTTCTTCAGCTATTCCGTTTGACTCTCACACAGTTTAAGAAGGATTCAAGTAGTTATCAGCCCAGTTACGGATTTGAATGTCCCAGTTCTTTCTCCATTTTTGCAAGCTTATGTTCTTTAGACTCTGCCTTCAGCTTGGTTTCAGAGATGAGAACCTCCCTAACCTGGGATCATCTCCTTTATCAGAGCTTATGCTAGATAGCAGGATTATATGTTGCTCTTGATGATGAGCAGAGTCTTGGTCATTGAGGCTGGCACAAAACTACCTGCTTAAAAAAAAAAAAAAAGAAAACAAACAAAAAACCCAAAACAAACAAAAAAAAGAAAACAAAACCAGAAGATGCAAATCAGGTTGTTAAATAATCTGTTGACAGTTCTGTCTTGAGCTGTGACACGAGACCAGAACATTCCCTCTGTGAAATTACACGTTGCTGCCTGCTTGCAGGGCCTCCACCCTTGGGCAAGTGTGGAGTCAAAGACTTTCTGAAACAGCAGACGCTGAATGACATGGAAGTGAGCACAAAGCTACCCATGTCCAGCCCCAGACAGCATATTCGAGTTGCCTAGCCAAACACAGACCTCTCAGAATTTAAAATACCAAGGGTGGGAGCAGGTCACCTGTGTCACCTTCTGTGACAGCTTCAGGATCAGAGGATTTACCAGCAGACCTGGATGCTGGCTTTGCTTTGGCTTCACCTTGTAGCTCTGTTCTCTTTCAGGAGTGTACAGAAGGTTATGTGTGGATGAGATGAACCCATTATTTACCCTTACTTTTAAGCTGCACTATTGTGCAATGTGGGATCCAAGGCTTTTACATCTGTTCAAAGCTGTAAAGGTGCTTTGCCTGGCCTGCTGGAGAGGTCAGGGACCTGGCAATGAAGAGCCACTATCCGTGCTTTCCATCTCTGTTATAATTCTTGTTTCACCCAACTCCTGATGCAGGACAGATCTTTTCCTTCTTTTATGATTATAAGCTGGGCTTGATTGTCATACCCAAGGCTGTTACACTTGTCCTGTGTCAGACCACAAGTATATCTAGGCCAGTATTTTTGCAGTGGCTGGGAATAGGGCTCTAGGGAAGAGAGCAGAAACAGGGAAGATCTGTGGTGAGTAGTTCCTTCATGCTCTCCCAGCTTCCAGCCCTGTGGGGCATAGGCATTTAGAGAGCTGCATGTGGCTTCTGTGGATTTACTAACCCTCAGAAGATGCCTATGGTATTATTTCCTCTGCTTGATCCAAACCCATGGAACATCTGTGGTAGAGTCCAACAGCTTATCTGCATGTCATGAGGAGCAGCATCTCTCCTCGTTTGTTGTGATACAAGAGACAGTGAACCTCTGATCGTATGCCTCTTCTCCAAGCTGTTCATAATTTTATAGATCTGTCATATTCCTCCTCAGTCATTTTATTTTCCAGGTTAAATAGTTCTCATTTGTCAGTGATTTTTCTCTGCGGGAATCATGCTTTTGAGCATCGTAGTTACATATCTTTTCTAGCTGGCAGCATAGGCTGAGATGGGACCAGAACTGAAAACAGCTTTGGAGATGCTGGCACACTGTGGATTGGTACAGTGTCAAATTAATCTTTTGGTCTTGTTAATTTTTTTGTGTGTTTACTTATTTCCTAGTAATTCACAGTATTAGACTTGATTTTTGACCACTGTGAGCTGGATTTTTCCTGAACGGTTGCAGTAAGCTGAGAGCTTGTTATTTTACATGTAAAGTTAGGACATTTTTTTTCCATGTCTGTAACTTAAGGGTGATCTACACTGGATGTTATGTGTCATTTCTCTGATGAGACTTGTAAGGTCCTTCCATAGATCTTCAGTTAGCCTTTGGCTCCATGACCCTGAGCTCAGAGTGTCTGCAGCTGCTTTTATTGACATGCTGGAGGAATGTGTTGATGTAGGGTGGCAGCAAGGGCAGACCCTGCTTTGCCAGAGTCACGTGGGAGAACTGGCTTCTCCAGGAAGGTGAACTCACAGAGTTGAAGTGCGGATCCATGAGGCTTTCTGGAGGTAAACCCATTTCTGCAGAAGTGTTTTGCTGGGAGCTAGTGAGACCTCTGTCACTGTATTCCTTAAGAAATGCTCTTTGCAGCTGTGGGCAGTCAGAAGTCTCACTGGTGGAGAAATGTCTTCCTCTGCCTCTTCCTTCCTTGTTCCCGTGCTGCTCACTTTCACCCTTTTATGTACCTTGTATTCTTCTGTCCTGGGACAAACATTTTTCTGTCCACTACTTCTTTCCTTAATGAGGTTAGTTTTAGCCCAGATTACTCTTGTGTGAACGCTTGGGATAAGAGTGTGTGAGTGTGTGTAGCAGGGGGAATATGCAGCTGGGAGTGAGAAGGCTGAGCTGGATCTGATGCCAGCATGCCCTGCTGTGGTTGCTGTAGCATTAGGACAGTTTGGGACATCCCTGAGTAAGCAGCAGCAGACTTGTTTAAATGGCTGAAGCAAAGCAAAGTATAGGAATCCAAATTGCAACATGAGGAAGGAAACTTGTATTTTCATTGGATTATGGACCTCAGGAAAGAGAACTTGTAAACTGTGTGACAAATGAGCAGTGGAAGAAAGAGGACTGGGGCAATGCTTGAGTAAATATTATCAAAAATAAATATTATCTGCCCTCCTTGGGTAGATATGTCAAAGACCTGGGAAGTGCCAGCCTCCTTCTGGAGCATTATTATATGATTTGAAGTCCAGAGAACCATGGCTGCAGCAACAGATCTTTTCAAATGCTGCTTTATTTTGGGGTGGATGTCCAAAACAGTATTGACAATAGGTCATGGAACTAGCTGTGCATCAAAAGATCAGTCAGGGCTGCGGGGGAAGCCCGATTGCGGTGGGTTGGAGTTCGATGTGATGCCCTACAGCCTTTTTAGGGTGAATCAAACATGCCACTCTGGCCTTTCAGAGCAGGCAGCCTGGGCACCCTGCACTTTGGGATGACTAGCAGAGCTACTGCTTTCTTCTGAAATACACTTCAAATGATGATGACAGCAGCCCTATTGGTCCTAGGGGGGAAAAAAAGAGACATGCAGTAGAAAGCTAGGAGT
This sequence comes from Gallinago undulata, assembly GCA_026546715.1. Taxonomy (NCBI): domain Eukaryota; kingdom Metazoa; phylum Chordata; class Aves; order Charadriiformes; family Scolopacidae; genus Gallinago; species Gallinago undulata. The sequence goes on from JAOTQQ010000009.1 coordinate 8,036,935, forward strand.
AGGCAGTGTCCTGTTGAATGCTGAGGATAGCTGGGGCTGCATGGGTGGGGATGAGAGGTGCATCCCATTGTTCTCTAATTGCACTCAGGAACAGCACAGTGGGAGACATTAGGTGGTGGTTTTCTGCTTAGTCTCCCCATATGGCTTTGCCCTGTAGCCACGTTGCTGTCTTGGCCTCCAGATGCTGGTGCAGATGTGAAGTGTAGCTTCTTTTGGGCCTGTATGCTTCCTTTTTCCAAAACTCTGCACTGTCCCAGCTTTTGAGGTCTGCTGGGAGTTTGCTGAATTGCATTTCTGTGCCAAGGCTTGGCAGGCACCCACACACAGGCTGGTTGCCTGCCTGCCCTTTCGTTTCTGTCCAAGGTAGAAAGCAGATGGTTCAGTAGCTGCAGTAGTTCAGGGCAGCCAGTAGTTATGGCATCTCTCCAAGCTGTTCTGTGGTGGGTGTAAGGGAGTGGAAAAGCTTTCGTTTTAGCGCTTGCAAAAATGAAGGGGTGGAGGGAGTAGAGTTGTGCTTGAAGGGTAAGATCTGTGGTGGCCAGATTTAAGAGGTTAGAATAGCAAGTGTAGGAGGCAGCTTGTTAAAGTGACGATGTGGAAGATGGGTCTGAGAAGAGCTTTTACCATATACTAAATATCTGCAGAAAATGAAAGTTTGAGAAGTGGAGAGAGGTAGGCTGAAATGATGTGGGAGATAAGAAAAGGAACAGAGGAGAGGGCACTGTTGGTTAGACCAAGGTGCCCATCTCCTCAGCATCCTAACTGCACCAGTGGCCAAAAGCAGATGTTGGGGACGAGCATGAGAATACCTAATGTACAGTATGGTTTTCCCCCTTGACCACTTTCAGGGACCTCCTAAGTCATAGGACTTTGTGTTCTTTGTATTTAATAATATTTGAAATTTTCTTCAAGGAGTTTTTCTAATAATCTTCTGGATCTGTATAAACTTCCCCTGCAAGTGGTGATTTCCATGGTCTGAACCTTCCTGCATTAGTTTCAGCTGATGCCCATTAATTTGTGTTTGATGGATGGCACCAAACATCAACTTCCTCTATTTCTGTGATTTTTATGGCTCTATTAGTACCTTTTTCCCACATCAGCTGTCCCTGTTTCAGGCTGGAGGGCCTGATCCTGGGCAGTCTCCTCACATGCAGCCTGAGATGGACGAGCCAGAAGCCTGCAGCACTCAAGACTTGGCAGAAGTTTTCCCTCATGGTTTATATTCTTCCTTGAATACTCTGGGTTTTGTACTGCTATTAACATTGAACTAATGCCTTCATGAATAACTGCAGTATGCCTGAGGAGTCTAAGGTCCCTTTCCTCAAAAGAGGCGATGCTGGAGAATTACAGACAAAAAACAATGACAACTGGGTACTACTACAGTAACAGACAAAATCTTGGCCCTGTGGCAGGACAGTTGGGAAACTTCGGTTAGTCTGTGGCTTTCCTAAAGTTTGGACCCTCTGGCTTTCAGCCAGCCTGGGGGTGGTTCAGCTCCAAACAGCACCTTGACTCTAGCACGTGTCGGGGTGAAGAGAAGTGATGGTGACAGCCATGGTCCCTGAAGCCCTTGTGCTGCTGACCCTGAGAGAGATGGGAGGGAGAGGCAGAAGAGGTGGAAGAGAGGTGGAAGACCTCCACGTCCAATAAATACTACAAAGGCACCACTGAGCTGGGGCTGCTCAGTGAGCTGCAGCCTTCTGCAGGATGCTGCTAAGTTTATGACTCACTGGAGAGATGCCTGCATAGTGTTTGTGAAATCGAATGTGACAGTAAAATCTGTTTCTGAGGACAGCACTAGTAGCAGCATGGGACACAGAATCAGAGAAGAAAAACACCTTTCTCAGCTTTGATTCTATTGCAGGATATGGGCATTTTTCTTGAAACAGCTGAAGAAGGCAGGAAGGTAATTCCTGAAGTCTATGATGTAGTAAGGTCCCTAGCTGTCCCATGAACTCTTCTGCTTGCCTACAATACATAAAAATGTGTTGCTGAGTTGAAATATAAGGCAAATGTAGAGCTTGTCAAAATAGGTAACTTCTCTGCTTCATGTACAATGCATGTTTTGATAGCTGGTAGATAGGAGCAGCATGCTGAGGGGCTTTGAAAGTATCAATCCATTTCTGATTGAGAGCTCCAGGGTACAGGTTACATCTTCCTTGCCATGGCGTTCTCAGGGCAAGGAGGCCACCAGCTGCAGGCCTCTGTTCGATGCTTGTGCAGGTTAACACCATCGTGTATTGCTGGAAGGAAGATGCTGCACCAAGTCACCAAATGTCAGACCTAGTCTTGGTGAGCCTTTATTCTTGAGTCCTTACAGTGTGAGGCAAGCAGTGATTTTGAAGGGGAGCCAGAGGAGAGGGGTAGCAGGTTTGTAGAGAAAAGCAAAATCTCTGCTGTGAAAGAGTGACTGTGTCTACTCAAACCCTGGTGCTGATAAAAGCATCTGCTATGAGCAACTGGGGGTGGCTTTATGCTCTGCTTCTTTCACACTGGCCCTGCCAGCTCTGTGTAGAGAAATTCCATTTATAATGCTGGAAGCAGAGAGCATTGAGAAGTTCAGTGGGTCATCAGAGTATTGGCACAGGGTCACTGTGACTTGGTGATGTGCCAGATCCTCTCCTGCATCTACAGAGCCTGCTGCACTCTCCCACACTATAGATGCTATTTGGTGTCTTTGTTTTAGTCTCCTTGAATGTTGTGGTCTCTGTGGTTATTTTTGGCTGCTGTCTCATTATTTCACATCTAGCATTGTATTTGTCAATATTCAAACCACTTCCAGATTGTGTAGCTTGTTCTGACTCTGAGAATTTTCTTTTCCACTAGATGCAGACATTTCTGAGGTAGTTCATCCCTCACAATACAGTCATCTCTAAAAGTCACTTGCCATTTTCCCTTTGTGCTCAGTTGGGCCAGGGTATCCGTTTCCCCACCCTGTGTAAGCAAACACATCATGTGCCTCTCTTCAGCTGCCCCAGGTTAGGCACCTGCAGGTGGCTTGTAGGGTTGATGACACATAATGGACTCTGGTTCTTACCTGGTCTGAATATCTTGGTTTATACCCTTTTATTTCTGGAGTATTTCTCTCTTGTTCCCATGACTATGTATCATAGTGTGGGGTCAAGAACCAGGTGCTTCAAGGAGCTCATAAAAAGCAAAATGAAATTAAGAAAAACTTTCCTTCTTTCTCTCTTTAACTGAAGGATTTGGCAGGTTTTGGGCAGGAAATAAAAATCCTGCTGATGCTGTCACCATGTTGAGCTGCAATACAAGCATGAATCGTTGGAAGCACTACTGCATTTGAGTGTGATATGCTCGCACTCCCTTGCATGTGTTTGAAATACCAGAACCACTTTTAATTAAAACTGCAGATGTATATGCACATGGGGCAGAATCCAACAAGCACACCTAACCTATACTTCAGGTAGAAAAGTGTGCATTAGAACCAGAATGTAGTCTAATCCTGAAGAAGTCCTCCCCTGAAACTAGACCACCTGTCAGCTGAGGCAGGCAAAACTCTTAACCCATGTGGATTTGTAGGCAGGGAGAACCCCAAGGACTCCAACTACAATGGGGCAAATCGCTGTTCTTATCTCTGATTATATCTGTGTTTGTATCTATTGATTTTTCTATTGCCTGTGATGAGTGCTGCTCTCCAGGGTATACTGGATACCCCTACTGCTTCAAAAGCAAAAATAGAAACGAACAAAAACTGGCCATCGGCCAATACATTAATAATTCTCATTCATCTTTAGGATTAGGTATGGTTAAGTAACTTAATACATATAATGTGATGTTACCCTTTTGATGATGGGTATTGTGGAAGACCAGCAGTGCTGTCACTGAGGACCCAGGCTCCCCCATCCACAGTGAGGTATGTTCATTATCAGTATAAAAGTGCAAACAGACAAAAAAACCCAAAGATTAGGTGCAAAAAGTTGCAAACAAGACAATATAGTCCCATGGAAGGTTATATCCAATTATGCTGTTAAACAAGTGTTTTCATAAAACTGTAGATAATGATGAGCAAAACTGAGTATGGAGAAAAAATTACATTTAAGAATGTGAAGTCATGGAAGTACCCTAATAATAGTATCCTGAATACTGAATTCTCACAGGTGTTAAACAGGATGCCATGGTCAAAACCACGCAGAGCCACAAAAGCCCTGAAAGACAATCTATATAAAATAGGAGGAGGATACAATTAATAATGATAAACATAAATAAAGTTAGGAGATACACACTCTTGTTGAGGAAGACCAGAAAACCCAATGACAACTCCATGGGGAAAAGTAAAATCAGAATGAATAATTTAAGTAGTGAATCCTGGTGAACCCACTGCAGTGAGTCAGTTAAATTGTGTGCCACGTTTCACTTGTGAAATGTGCTAATGTGCTATAATAAAGAACCTTTTAAATCAGAGAAAATCTTTTCTCCCTGTAGGTATTTACTGGCCACACATTTTGCCTTGGTATTTGCTTTGAATAATAGGAAATTTGAGGTTCCCCAGGTTTCTAACTGTCTCATCAGAAGGGTGTTTTTTGTACAACTCAAATCCAAATAGATTTTATTATGGTTCTTGGCTTAATGCAGGATTGCCCTTGTTGTTCAGGTGAAAAACTGTGCTTTGTTAGCATTTTAAAGGGTAAAAAGGCAGTCCTGACTACTTTTCGATGCTTTCCCAAAACTTTCTTCAGCTTTTCCTGAGCTTTTCACTTGTGTTTTTCATGCATGGCCCCTGGAGAGAGGGGATGCAACTACTATCCAGATACCTGTTCCTGAGCCTATGTCTAGGTTCCCTTCATCATCAGTGAACAGAGTACAATCCCGCAAAAGGGTGATTCCTTTCCTCCTGTGGAAAGTCCTGTCTCCCTGGAAAGGTCTGATGAAGACACTGAAGTGTCCTTTTCTCTTTGAATCTAGAAGACTCAAAAGCAATTTGTAGGTGTCTCTCTTGCTCTGTGTCACTACTTAAGCAAGGTGAGATGCGTCAGACTTGTGTGTGTAAATACTCAGTCCAGTACGCATAGAAAATAATGTCATTTCTACTGTCATACTTCTGCTCAGTATTTCCTGCTGATACAGCCAAAGAGGGTCTGTATCTGAGCTGCAGCAGCTTTTGTAGATAAGATTTCTGCTGTGGCCATTTAAGCCCTTTTAGTGTTTCCAGGATAGAGCCCTTCAGAATCTTTGATCTTTATCAGTCACTGAGATGGCTGTTTAACTGAACTGTCCTTATTATATTTACCATTGCCACAGTTTTGTTGCTATTTGTGAAAATTATCATCCTCTTTTGCTGTTTTTTTTTTTTTACTTTGTTTTGGGTTTTTTTTGTTCTTTTGGTGTTTTTTTTTTTTCTAAAAATGTAAAATGGAGCTAAGATGAGAACTTCTCACTTTCCAAAAAGAGAGAAATCAGAAGTCCACATATCCATGTCAGATTGTTCAGTACCTTTACAAGCTGAGCAAGTTATTGCCTTACCAGATTTATTTAACATGTCCTGCTTAAACATCCCCCAGCAATATTAATTAATTAATAATAGTCCCAGTGTTTGAATCCTGCACTATTCCTTCAATATTTTCGTACCAGTGACAGACTAGAGAACAGTCATGAACAGGCAGAGTAATTTAGGCTGGAAGTACCCCTGGAGGTCTCTGGTCTAAGTCCTCACTCAAAGCATGACCAGCTTAAAACAGCCACTGCATCTAAGATCGTATTTTATATCAGCTGATTCCCCTTAATCTTATAAATGTGCACTTCATTTGCAACACTCATTTGTTTAGGGTTCTGTTTCCAAGCACTGGGACTAGTTCTGACTATGCAAAGAGGGCCTTCTGCTAGAAGGCTTCTCATAATATACTTTCTCTCAACATATTTGTTTGTAGATGTTGCTTTGGGTCTCTTCCTTACTGAGCCTCTTTCATCTTTTGCAGTAAATCAAATTGCCAGCTGGAGAGGCATTGGAGAGCTCCAGAGCTGTCTCCGGTAGAGCTCCGAGTACCTCCATGGATGGAGGTTCCACAGTCTCTGTGGGACCCTGTGCTAGCGTTTGACCAGTCTTACAGTGTCAGGGTGAAGTCCTAATATCTACTTGGAATTTTTCTTCTTGCAGCTTGTATCTTTTGTTTCTCTCGCTGTGTACCTCAGAAGAGAGTCTGACTGTCTTCTCTACACCATCCCGTTTGGTAACTACAAACAGCAAAAAGTCTTTGTCTTCTTTTCTTCAGGCTGAGTAAACCCAGTTCCCTCAGTGTCTCCTTGTATATCTATTGCTTCTGCCCATGGCCATCCTGGTGGCATCTGCTGGACTCAGCCCAGTACATCGATGTCTTTCTTGTACCCGGTATTCCCAAACTGCACACTGCATTCTAAATGGCCTTGTGAGAGCCAGAGAGGAAGGCTCACTTCCCTCAACCTGCTGGCTGCACGCTTGCTGACACAGCCCAGTCTATAGTTGGCCTTCTCAGCCAGAATAACGCAGTGCTGTCCTGTGTTCAACTTTTTGTTCTCCAAAACTCCCCAGATCCTTTTTGTGAAGCTGCTTTCTAGCCACCATTCCTAACCTGTCCTGCTGCCCCAGGAACCAGACTAGGGCTTCATTTTGCTGAGGCTGCTGTCCACCCATTTGTCCAGCTTGTCAGGGTCCCTCTGAGTAGCAGCCCTGCACTCCAGCATATCATGTGTGCTTTCCCCCACCTCCCAGTCTAGTATCATCCATGAACTTGCTGAGAGTGTTCTACATCCACCTCTGTTGTTAATAAAGATATGAAACATCATCAGCTCCTGAGGGACACCACCATTTGATTCATACATTTACTGAGTTCAATTTTCTGCTTCATTCAAAGATTTGAGTGCCTCTGAGCAGCCTCTGACAGCCACAGAGGAGATTAGTGACTCAGTCCCAACATCCCCCTCCTGCTCTTTATGACCTGTGGGCCAACATAGCCAGACAGTCTAAATCCTGACCCATGGCCCACACTGAGCTCTTTACCAAGCATTATCTTATGTGCACACAAAGGCATGTTATTAGCCATGGTCTAGGCTCTGTAGGAACCAACTTTGGAGTGTGGTTTGGTGGAGCAACAAGATGGGTGGTTCATCAGCAATACTGTGTCCCTTCCCAGGGATCTGTGCCTATAACCGTCTTCCTTCCTGGTGGAGACTGCAGTGGCCCACCCCACATCACCTCCTGGGGCGATTATTTCTTCTGTCTGCAGAAGCCCATTGTCTTCAAAGTAAGGTCACCTCTCTGCACCCAGTTGCTCACTGAGCTTGAGCCTCTACTGGCCTCCATGGTGGGGCTTACCCAGGGTGCTGGATGTATGGAGGGGGATGTCGTACTCCATTCAGGTATCAGCTGATCCTGCAGGAACATTTGGGATATAGAATGGGAAGGAGGAAAGAGAGGAGCTACCCCTCCACCCACTCACCTGTGGAGGCAGCTCTCCATTTCTCACCCCTCCCTGCAAAGGGGGCTGTGGGGACTGGTCCCACTGGCAGGGCTTGCTGAGCCACAGTGATCTCTGGTGATGATCCTGTTGCTTGGGCGACAGAGCCACTCTGGCTGGTGTGACACTTGAGGGCCACACACGGCCTTCTCCCCTGAGCTCTATGGGAACTGTGGCCTGGAGCCAGCGCAGTTCCCTGCCTGTCTCACGCTCAGCCAGCTCTGGCTTCCCAAGGGTGGCTGATGCCAGGTTAACCATTAACTCCCTGCGCTGAGGCCTGCTAAGGACAGGGCTTTGGTTTTGGGCCGCTGTGAAGCTGCTCGCTTTGGCCTTTCCTGCTCCACATTTCTTGATGGGATCTGGCCAGGGCCTGCACAGCTGTTCCAGTCGGTAGATAGCCGCGTGGCCTTCATGGTTTGTGAGCAGCGAGAGGGAGAGTGGCCCAGGAGTGGGATGTGGTCATGGTGGTGAGGGAGGGGACAGGCATGTGGCCAAGGCCAGTTGCACCGCCGTGCACGGGGTGCTGAGGTTCCTCTCTGGGTGCGGTACTCCCTTCATCTGCCTGAGGTGCATGAGACCAAGCAAACAGATTGGTGGCCCCCCCCTCGAGAGCAGGAGGTCCCTTGGGAGAGGGGTGGCAGGGTGCCTGGCGCGCACCCAGTGCTCAGTGTGTGTGTGGCAAGTGCCTGCTGGCAGCCTAGGCCCCTGCCCAGCAGGAAGTGAATCAGCTTCAGTCAAAGGCTTCAGGTCGGGGCACCCCAGTCCCCCTTACCAGCGCTGTTTCCTCTCTACATCCTGCTCTGTGCTTCTTGGTGCTGTAAAATAGGAAACTCCCGAGTGTTTCCTCTGCTGAGAGCTCCACAAAAATGCTGGAGGCCAAGGCCCTGCTTCAAGGCAGACGGCCTGAGCAAGGGTATGGGTCAAAGAGCTGCAGTCTCCCTCCTCCTCTCAATTTTGCAGTAGCCCTCACACACGATGGGGACAATGCTGATTCCAAGTGCCAAAGATGGACTTCAGATCCTCCCAGCAGCCATTCTGGCCTGCTCAGGCACACCCCCCCCACACACACACACTACTCCCTGCCAAGCACTGTTTATAAAAAAGTCCTGAGCCGAGCTAAAAAACCTCTGAGCCAAGCTGGGAAGGGATCTACACTTAGTGTGTCAAAGTGTGCCTCTGTGTTATAATCACTGCTCATTGTCAGCAGTAGCAAGGAGGAGAGGCATAAGAGTTCACAACTGCTCATCTCCTGGGTGGGCAAGTGGCTGGTAGCAGAGGGCAACAAGAACTTTTGAAACAGCAGGGAGAAACTTGAAACTCCACTGACACAGTGTCCTCAGGATGTGACTAAAACCCAACTGAAGATTTCTGCTGAGCAGTCCGGGCTGAAGGAGAGATGTTGGCAGTGATAGGCAGTGCTGACTGGCAGCAGCTCTCACCCCCTCCAACTGCCAGCCGGGTGTGTGGGAGCTCACCCCCTCCTCAGTGGCCACCAAATGGCTGGGGGTTGCATTTTCTAGTTTCTAGGTCTTGCTTATAGTTCCTGAATCTTTGTCTCTAGGACATCTTCAGGAGACTGGTGCAAGAAGGATGTCTGCTATGAGGGCATGTCCATGAATGAGGGCCTGAGTCCTGCGTATGCCTGAACCTCTGCAGCCCGAGAGTTTGCATGTGGGCAGCTTGTGCTGAGCGCTGGGGCGAGGGCCCATCCATTGTGTGCCCCAGCAGAGGACGGAGCTTCCTCCTCTCAGCTATTGGGAGCAGGCTGTTTTTGGAAATCCTGTATAACCAAAGTAAATGGGCTGTAGCTCCTCTCTGCAGCTTTATTTCTCCTAATTTAGTACTCGGAAATGTGTTTAATTAAAAAGTTATTTATATAAACATTTATAGTCCAACTTACACAGCGAGAATATTTATACTCTGAGCTCTTATATTGATTTTAAGCATTTTTTTCCTTCAGGGTGAGATTGCCTCTGTTCAAAGAAATAGTAACGTACCAGGAATACACAAGGTGTTAAAGACCACAGCATTCACCCAGAATAAGCAAAGCTTTCACCTAAAAGGAATAAAAAATAAACATGGCAGAATTTACAGGTTACAAGGAACCTTCAAATCGGCACCTACGATTCAAATTGCAGAGTCTTAGTCGCCGCCTGGATGAACTGGAGGAAGCAACCAAAAATCTGCAGAAAGCAGAGGATGAGCTGCTTGACCTCCAGGACAAAGTTATCCAGGCAGAAGGTAGCAACTCCAGTATGCTGGCTGACATCGAAGCCCTGCGGAAAAGAGTGCTGAAGATCGAAGGCAAGGATGAAGAAATTAGGAAGGCTGAAGAGCTTTGCCGGTTAATGAAAGAAAAACTTGAAGAGGAAGAGAGCCTCACCAGAGAGCTGAAGTCAGAAATCGAACACCTTCAGAGGAGAATGGCAGAGCTGGAAAAGCTGGAGGAGGCCTTTGGCAGGAGCAAGAACGACTGTACGCAGCTGTGTCTTAGCCTCAATGAAGAAAAGAACTTGACCAAAAAGATATCTACGGAATTAGAAATACTTAGAGTGAAAGTGAAAGAACTGGAAGCATCTGAGGACAGGCTCGATAAAACTGAGCAGAGCTTAACAGGTGAATTAGAAAAACTGAAATCCTTAGCACTGAGCTTTATCACTGAAAGAAAACATTTTAATGAAAGAGAAAAACAGAATGAAAAAATTATCCAGGAGCTAACACAGAAACTAGAACAAAACAATAAACTAAATAGGGCAGATCAAACTAGAAATGCATCCAACTTGCTAGAAAGGTCATCAAATAATCTCCTGGACAGAAATGATTTGAGAATTGAGGATGACTTGACTTCTGCATTGCCCTACAAGGAGACAAGAAGGAAGGGAAGTGTGGATTACCTGAAACATGTAGAAAATGAAACTAGGAGTAAATCAGAAAACCAAAAGAATCAAAATCAGGAAGACAACAAAGTGAAAGATCTCACTCAAGAAATTGAGAAACTTAAAACTCAGATCAAACGTTTTGAATCTTTAGAGGAAGAACTTAAAAAAATGAGAGCCAAAAACAATGACCTGCAAGACAGTTACTTAAGTGAACAGAATAAAAACAAAGTCTTAACAGGTCAGCTAGAAGAAATAAAAATGCAAATAAAGAAACAGAAAGATCTGGAGAATGGAGAGGTCGAAAATGAAGATGCAAGCTTTTCTAGCAGAGGAAAACATGACAGACCTAAATACCGAGGTGTCACAGCTGATTTGACAGCTGCCAAGCACAAGCCCAGGGAGCTCTCACCCCAGCAGCGCCGGGAAAGAACAAGGAACAGAGATTTCTCTTTCAGTAATGATAGCTATAGCCACGGTGGTAAGCAGGTGCCCAGTCCAAGCTTAATGAACAGAAAAGCAGGAAAAGCATCTAGTGCATCTGCCCTTGCAGACAGTGCTGTGACAGATACAAAACAACTGGAAGAGAAATCCACTTTTTCTTCTGGTCAGAAGGAAGGCTGCACCACACAGAATGAGGGGAGGCGATCAAAAGAGCAGCCATCTGTCCTCAGCCGATACCCTCCTGCTGCACAGGAGCAGAAATCTTGGAAATCACCTTCCAAACCTGTTGGTGACACAGGGCTGAGATCCAGGGCTGAAAAGCCTTCTCAGGTTCTCCGTGGCAACAGCCAAACCAGTGCTGACACAAGGGATGAAAAGTCAAGCAAAGGAGAATTGGTGGCTTCTTTGGCCGAGAAACTGAAAACAAGTCAGGCAGAAGTCAGTGACTGCTCAGGGGACATGCCACTCGCCAGGGGTAGTCATGCTTCTTCCAACGGCACAGCTTCAGCACACAGGTACCACCTCTCCTCCAATGTGTCGCCATCGGACTCCACTGGCTCCAAACCAGAAGCAGTGAACACTTTTGCTGCATCACAGAAACAGCCCTTGGAGGGGAGGGCTAAAAGAGCAATAACCTCCCAGGAAAAAGAACTTGCAAGCACATCACTTGAAAGTGTGAGGTCTTCAACACTAATAAAGCATTCCCATTGTTCCAGGAGTCAGGAAGACATTCTGCAGATTCTCACAGGTCTTGATAAAGTAGACACGGAGCAGTCTTCAACTTCAGCAACGGATTGTGTAAATACTGGCTTAAAAACGGACTCCAAAACCATCCAGAGTAACCAGGAAAAACTTAATTCAGATGAAGAACTGGGAAAAAGCAAAAAAACAATCACTCAGTTGGATTTTGAGACAAGAAAGAAAGCTGGTTCCAAGCAGTTCTCCAATTCCAGGGGAGTTTTTAGAGCATCACTTTTTGAAAATGACAAAACCACTGTAAATTATGAAGACTCCACTAGGTGTATAAAACCATCAGATGCCAGCACTGGAGAACTGAAATCCAGAAGGTCATTCAGCCCAAGAGAAGCTCTGAGATCCAAAGCTGTCATTAAACCTGCAATTGTTGAAAAGGATATGAAGGCAGTCATGGGAGGGACTGTTTCTGAGGCAGAGTCAGAAAAACAGAAGTCTGTTTTTAAAATGGTAACAAATAAAATGACAAGCAGCATCACAATCTTCCCTTCTGAGCCAACAGCTCCAAGGACGAGTGCAGATACAGCAGCAAAGGAAAGGCACGTTACCACCAGCAACATCAGAGTTGTTCCAAATGAGCCTTCACCAATAACAAACAATCTCCCCACACCCTTCGAGATATCAATTAATAAAAGTGCTCTGAAATTATCTGAGGCAGACAGACCTGGAGAGGCAACACCAAGAAGTAAAGCAGAAACAGTGGTCTCCAGAAGCAGCATTACGATAAAGACTTCTGAACTCACAGAGAGGAACAGTGAGCCGCCTTCGGAGACAATCAGCTGGAAGAGCTATGGCTCTTCAGATGCAGCTTCTTCTGAAACAAAACATGTCACTGTGAGAAGTTCCTGGAGAACAAGACACGGCTTACATTCCCTGGAGGACTCTCAAACCAAAGTGGAGAAAAGTGCAGCTTCCAGTACTACAAACACGTGTAGGTCTTCAGTGGACCTCTCGGAAATGGAAGGGAACAGTAGAAGAACAAACTCCCTGGAGCAGACCTCAGCAAGGAGTGCCCCTGAACTGGGGTCCCGAAGGACCAAAAGTAACTTAAGTGCATCTGAACTGCTAACACGCAGGAGCTATGCAAGTGATCCTACAGCAGCTTCTGCTTGGCACCGGACCACACTACCTGTAAGTATCCTACGTTAAACACATTTGTCTTTCAGTTGCCTGTAAGTTGTAGGGTGCCTGATTTGCCTGATTATTTTCTGAAGTGCTGCTGTCATGGGCAGAGTGATAAACTTCACTCGTAAGAGAGAAGTAGTGAAATATTTATTAATACAAAACAGTGATTTAACAAAGTTAGTAGTGAACGTGACAGTGTTTTATAAGGTTCGATGGCAAAGGACAGTTGATTAATTACTGCATAGAGGACAGGGTCAGACAAGCTGTCAGGGAGACCCTTCTGTTGAGTCATGATGTTCAGAAAGGACCCCCTGGCTTTCTAAACGTCTTCCCAGAGAGGAGTCTGGGTGCAGCTGGATCCAATCCTTGTCCCGGACTCGGTCAACTCTTTGTGTCTGAAGGATTATATGTGCACAATCAATCCTTTATGTCACTTAGCTAAGATATCAAAGTTTAGCATGCTATTAGTCACTTACCGAGAAGCTGTTGTGGCAAGGAATCACTCAGCCTCGAGGAGTAGAACCTTAAACGAGCATCCCCCCACTCAAGGGGAGATCCTGGCATGTCACCGCTGCCTTGCAGGAGAGCTCCAAGGGCTCTTGGGCTGCCCACTGTTTATAGAGTGAGATAATTAACCTATAGTTACATTCTCTTGGGAACAAAATATCTGGGTCCCCACTTCAGACAGTGTTTTGGCTGCATTACAAGCCACCCTCCAAAGTGCAGGTGCAACTCATCACACTCTCACTGATGGTTATGGCTTGAGCAGGAGCTTGGGGAGGGAGGGGAAAACGGGAGAGCACACTGCCAGAGCTGCCCTCTCCCAGCTCCTGCTTTCTTCAGAGGAGTATCTCATATGTGAAGTACCCAATTTGGACGTCTTGAAATTAGATCCATCTGCTTGGGTCTTGTAATCCCATATGAATACCTATATAGTAGCATTTGGTCTTGCCAAGATCAGAGAAGGCATAGTCACAGCTTATGTAGGACATGGTATGCTTTTCAGAGTGGCTTTGGATGGCACTGTCAATTTGCAGTAACGAAAAAATGATGAAAATGAGCAGATTTATTCAAATCTGAGGGTTGTGCCTCAGATAGAGCTGTACCTCTAACAGCAGCTATAGAGATATAGCTCCTTTTGGTGAGCTCAGAGCTGGACTGGAAATGCTTCCTGGGCATCTCCTAAACAGATGAATGAATGGCTGGTTACACAGGGCTTGCTCTCTTCTTGGTCTGTGTCAATATGCCACCTGAAAAGAAGCAAGACCCACAGGGATGGCTATGCTCTTTTCCTGTTCTTTGGTACCAGTGAGGGGAGTCTCTCAAAGCAGGGCTGACACACACAGACTTGAGCTCTACTTGCCACTGGAGCTGTAGGCTCCAGTGTATTTCAAGCAAGCTTACTGGCACCAAGTGCCCCTCTGGTCCATTAAACCACATTGTGCTTCCTGCTGCACTCCTGCCTCTGCTATGTAGTTAATGCTGCTCTACACAGCTGCTGCCATTGCCAGCTGAGTAATCTGACAGGCCTTGTGGCAGAGGGGGCAGATTAATAACCACAAAGATGAAGTCACGAAGATATGAAAGGAGTTTTACATCTTCAAAACTTCTCTGGCAAGGAGAAACACAAAAGAATTTGCATGGTTGCTTTGCTTTGCAGAGTCTATTGCCTGGTGTCACAAAGCACAGGTTGGCCTTCCAGCTACATTTGGACACTAAGAATACATCACGGACCTAAGGCATGGTGTCTGCCATTGATCAGCACCAGTGAGCAACCCAAATTCCTTGTATTGAAGGGGATGCTTAGGAATAGCATCACCCAGACACTGTGCTTAAAGCAGGTGATGGAAATCATGGGGACAAGGGGATGTGTGCTTCTGTCTCACCTGTAGGGTGGGAAGTTCCAAGCCAAGATCATCTCCCGGCAAGGGTCACTCCTGGATCACAGGCAGTCTGTACTTCTCTTTCATGAATCCAGGTCACTGTCAGAACAAATTTGCTAGGTGCCTGCAACAGCTGCTGAAGTCTACCCAACAGGACAGCCTGACCTCTACATAGTCATACTGTCTATCCCTGATGAATTACCTGGCTTCCAGCCTTGCCCGCATCTGCAGTGACAAGCAGTCAGGAAAGCAGTCGCGTGGTTAGTTCACGTGGCATTGAGCATTAAGTTAGGTATCTCTCTGCATCATACTTTAAAACAACATCACCCTGACACCACATAGTCACAAATCTGAGTTCTTGGTCATAAAGTAAGTATATTTTTAGCTTCAAGGAGCTAAAGGAGGAGCATCAAGTTACCCTGAAAGAATGCAGATACACAGATATACCAAACTTCCATGTATCTGGGCAGCTCAAATTATTGCATATGCCCTTGGAAAAAAAAAACAGAGTATCTGCCTTTGAAGGGTGTCTTAGAGCTTATTATAGGTGTCATATCATAAGCAGCCTGTTTCTGCTGGGGTTTTTGTTTCAGTTAAAGATGTAGTTATTTTTCTAGCAGAAGTCTTGGCACTGATCTGTGCTAACTTTGCACATTCAGTTTTCCTGTGAAGGCATCACTGGCACCTCTTCATAGCTCCACTGTCCAAAGCTGAGATTGCCTTAAGAATCCTATTTGGGAAAGAGAACTTCTGCGCTAGTTTTGCCAGTACACATCTTCCTTCTCCATGAAGTACTCATGAGCTGACTCATGATGTGCTGTTTGCAATGTGGAGGCTCAGCCTGTTATCCTGTCCCTCAGGACAGACCCAGACTGAGCACCTGGAAATAATTCTTGCAAGGAGATGCCAAGGCACAAGGTGTAATTTCAGCCTTCTGTTTTAACAAAGCCACAGGTGGTACTGGCAGCTTTTAGCAATGCCTGTGCTACAGAAGAGCAGCTCTTTGAAACGCTGCTTTGGGAGACCCAGAATGCAGTAGGTGCTGATGGATGGATGCTGCAGCCTCAGGACCAGCTCCCTCTAGTGCTTGCAGCCTTCATCGGGCTTCCATAAAAGACCTGAGAAGATGCAAGACCTCAAGCAGTCATTCCATTGAACTTTGTGTTTCAGATAATGAAGTTGGTATTTCTCTGATGTGAAGTTCGACTGCTGAAAATTTGCAATGCCTGAATTGTGCAAAGGCACTGGCAGGCAGCGAGCAAATAAGTAGGCAGCAAAGCATGATAAATGCTTAATTTGTTTCTCTCGTGGCTGTGATGTAAATATGACTGAAGCTGGGCTATGTGCTGCATAAATTAGGTAAAAACCTAAAGGTAGGCTTTTCTTCAAGTGAAGCTATGTGTACCTTTTTATGGTGGGTGGGTGTTGTGAAAAGTGTGCCAGCATCCAGAGATGAGCTGCCTCTCGCTCCTTGCTTAGGGTTTAATAGAAAGTGCATCCGCTGTCACCATTTCACCCTTGCTGGCGCCACATAAGCTACTTAAGCAGTCAGCCACACCACATCTTTCCTTGGACCTCAGTAGCTTTGTCCAAGGGTTCTGGGTTTTTTTGTGCAAATGCTGAGGGTCACAGGCTGCTCAGAGCAGCTTCCCAGGTGCTTGTCAGTAACCAGCTGATTGTCTTTTGGGGTCCCATTACCTCCTGTGGTGCCATGGATCATGCTGAGCTCCTCACGGACCTGGCTCTGGTGTGGTACCAGGAGGTACTGGTCTGCATCATCGACACATGGTGTGTAGCCAGTCTTATGGTCTTGGCTCAGCTCTTCAGCTGCAAAATTCTTTGAGACCAGTGTATCTGGGTTGTTAGTCATAAATGCATGCAGCCTGAGAGCAGAGGTGGGACTGACACTCTCAGATGCACAGGGGAAGGAGCACCTATATGCTTACCCAGTGACCTCATCTCTAAAGACAACTACTGCATCAGAAATAGAGATCTGTTCATTAAATTAAAGTTATCGCCTTACTTTTATGAGCAGCCTTGTCCACTACGGTTTACCTCTGGCCCATGGTTGGTTGAAAGTCCCAGTGGGACCTGTCCATGTGTTGTGCCTGTTTGCTGAGGTGCTGCTGCTGCTCATGTCTTCTGTTGTAGGGAAAGGTCAGGTGCAGTGTTTGCTGGATGTCATCAACAGTAGGGCCAGCTCAGAGCAGATGTCTGCCCATCCAGACCCACTGGATGTCACAGCTTCTTTCCGAGAGCCCATCAAAGCCTTTTGTCCATCTCAGAGATGCTTTTCTGCCAGGCTTAGGGGCTGCTGCCTCTACCTTCCCTGCTCTCCCTTTTGCCACAGGGCAAGGACCAAATTTGTTCCACTAGTGCCTGCCAGCCTCTTCACAGGGCTGCGCACTGCATGTTTCAGCAAGCACGATGCCATCCTCGAAGTGAGGTGAGCTGATAAAGGCTTTGGTAGTGCTGTGTAGCCGTTGTGTTTTGCTCAGGAGCTGATGATGTTACTGCAGTTGTAAGTTCAACATTGTAATTATTTGTTTTGTTTCTGGTGCTTATGTGATGGTGCTTACAGTGTGGTGGAGGTTTTCCAGCCAGTGACAGCAAAAGCACTCCAGGGAGCTGGAGGGTGACAGGAACTCCTCACCCCATGACTCACAGCAAGGTGCAGCCTTAGTAAAAGACACGGGTGCTCCAACCAGCCCTAAGGCAGATTGTAGGCATCTGGATCCCAGGGTACGATCCCATAAATGTCTCTGCAGGAATTCAAAAAAACATTAGTGAGCTTAAAGTGCCATTTAGATGCCTGTAGCAGGAAACCAATGCAGGACATATCACATCCTCATTGCCAAGAAAATGGGAGATTCAGTTGCTGGCACCCCTTATATACGGTTGTTAAAACTCAGAGTTAATGTTTTTAAGAAACTGCTTCAGTCAGTGAACTGTGGGATTTTCTGCTGCCATTAATCCCTTGTGGATACAAGCACTTTGGGCCAGCAAGCCATGCTGGCTGAGCACAGATTTGTGCACGGGTCACTCAGTTGAGCAGAAGACTCCACAACCATAACATGAGTTAAAATTACTGGATTTTTTTTTTATTTTTTTTTGGAAAAAAAGTCTTTATGAAATACCCATAAGTGAGGACATGCCAGAGCTGGCCTGCATGCAGAACACCTTGCACTGCAAAGCCGGGACCAAAAACCTAGCCCTGTTCCAGACTCCTTCAGAGTCCCTGAGTCCCAACGCTCTTTATTTTCCTTTGCACAGGATGAAAGCAAAGATTTTGTGCCTAGTTCCAGAAGAAAACAATACGGCTCTTCTGAGTACCTCTCCCAGATTGACGCACCAGGGAAAAGACCAGCAGCTAAGACGGAGCTGCAGGATCCTGAAACCAACCTACACGCTCCACTGGCTCTCCAAGCAGAGGAGCAGGTATGTGAGTTCAAGGCCCATCCAAAAAAGAGAGTTACAAGGCAAGAAGCTAATACCTGAACTGACCTCACAGTAACATAACTTAGAGAACTTGTCCAAATGAATGTAAAGTTTTTAGAGAAATCCAGTCTTAAATTAGCACTCCCCAGAGCTGAAATGTGTATTGTATTGCCTTGGTAAATTATTCTATTTATTACCTATACTGGTAAAACATACTACCTTATTTTTCTGTTCTAAATTTGTTTCAGCTAGCTTTATGGCTAAAAATTTTCTTCAGGGGTAAGAGGCACTGCATCTAGTCATTCCCTGGCACACATTGGACAATCAGCAATGGAAAGAAATCAGACAAAATCAGAGCCCCTGACTTTTCTGCTTCAGTTGACTGCTGTACTACTAGGGTGCTTGTCTGCTGCTACGCACCTGCTGCTCTGCCTCTAAAACACATCTTTCTGGACACGTAAAGAAGTGGAAAATGGCCCACATTATAATGACCATGACCTATTGGCTGAAATATGAAAAAAATGTGCATTCCAGCCTCCTCACAGGTGGTTTCCTTCAGAGGGGTCCAGGCAGCCTTTAATTCTTTGGTGCACAGCTACACTTACGTCCTTACAAAGGATTTCTGGCATTCTCTATTTGCCTGTGCAGCTGCCCTGAGCAAAGTGCATCTTTTCATTTATGGATCACCCACAGGAGGAAATAAGATCTCAACCCTGCCATCAGTGTATCTTACTGGATGTGCACAGGAGTTGCTGAGTCTGAGAGCAGCAGGATGCAGTGAGGCAGCTGAGCGTCCTACATAGTCATACCTGTTGGTGAAGTTGCACAAAATTAAGAGTCCAGAGGAACACGGTCCCAGCTGAGCTTTGCAAACTGGCATTTAGTGATAGTTGAAGTTTGCAGTAGAGAGCAGTGAACTCACACTGTCCCTGTTGGTACCTGAGGAAGGGGACTCCAGAGCGATGCTCTGTGTGGTCACCGAGACAGTGACATTCATCTGGCCAGATGGAGATTTCTGTACGTGAGGCTGGGCTGGGCTTCCTTCGTCTGCACAGACTGGGTCAACAGCAAATAAAAACTTGGGTAAAGGCAGGTCCCCATAACATCATTTGGATCTGCCAAGACCTCCACTGACTGTAACAGGAGTGTGACCACCTTGCACATGGAGATTAGCACATTAGATCAGGTCCATCTCCTCTGTGCTGTCAGGTGTTGTGCATCTCACTTGCCAGCTCCACATGCTGGGTGTGGAAGTAGATGCTGTGTATGCTACACCATAAAAAAAAAAAATTATAATAGGCCATGCCTGTGTGGGGCAAGGCTGGGTCATTCTGCTTTGGGCTTACTCTACTGTCAACACTGACAGAGCTTTTATCTTCCAAACTGATCCTGCCACCACCCTTCTCTGCCCCACCATCAGGCAGAGATCCTCATGAGCTTTGGATGACTGCCTAGGGGCAATCATGATACTATTCACCAGAGCAAAAATGCTGCCAGAGGCAACTGCAGGTCCTGACCAGTCTGTGATGCTGGGGGGGTTGTCATTTACAGGGTGATTCCCGTGCCTGCTGGAGAACATCTCGGAGATGAGTTGTATTACCTCCCACTCAATGGACACGCTGCACAGTGGAGGACAGTACCTAGCTCATGGGCATCACACCTGTTGGTAGCTTCTCCAGAGGCTTCAGTTAGCCTGAAACCAGTTTTCTAATGCAATTTGCAAGGTACAGCAGCTTTACCAGTGAATTCTTTTTCTTCATTGCTGAAGAGGCAGTGGCAGAGACTTTGCTCAGGGGACTCCCACTTCTCATCTCTGTACCTGCAAAATTAATCTTCATAGGATGGCAGATCTGTCTCCATATGGAACCGGTGACTGCATAGCCACTTTGAACGATGGTACTCCCTGGACCAGAGAGAACTTCTTGGTAATCACTTGCATTTAGACAAAATCCCACCTGTGACTACAGTCCACCAGCCCTACATGGCTCCACAACTGAAAGCTTTCAGTTCCTGAGAGTTTGCATTTTCTTAATACACCCTTGTTGGCTTGGATTATGGTCACCTCAGAATGTGTGTTTCCAGCACCCCCCATGTCTTGGCAGGAGGAAACCATTCCCCCCTTGTTGCTTTACACATTAAGAGGGAAAGAGCAGAAAATGTTTAGAAGCAGTTTCTTCCCTATTGCTGTCAGTCTCTGCAACAAGCTTTTCCTGACCTGCTCATCACCAGCTGAGATGTTGCACCAAGAAGTCATCCTCTGAGCCAAATCAACAGCAGTCCACACAGCAGTGAACCTTCCTTCTGACTTGGACTGAGGTGCTTTTTTACCTGAAGCATTATGTCCATCACACTCTGCAGGCAACAACTCTGCTGCTTGTTCTCAGCAGTTGAGCTCTAAGGGAAAAAGAAACAAGTGCTTTTCCTTGCAGACAAGCAGAATGTCCTTGTTCCTTCCAAAAACATGGTCAAGACAACAGGATTAGACCCTAAGATGAGTTTCAGTATGGCTACCTAGGCAACCTAGGTCTATGCCCTCCTCTTTAGAATCACCCCACCCACCACATTTGGGACCTGACCCAGGTATGGTCAAAGGTAGCATGCTTCAAAGGCAGAGGTATGTTACGCTTTCAGTGCCCACGGGCCACCGAGTGCAGATGGCATCACTGTTGGGGAAGACACCACCCCTGCAGCTACACGAGGTGCTGAGGTTTTGGAGCAGCATCTGCTCTGGGCACGGTGATTGCATCTGGCTCCTGCGGCCGGAGCTCTGGCAGCCCTTCCCATACACCCTACACAGCTGCAGGGCTGGCCCACGCTTTTCCTGTCCCGTCCACAAACACCACTGAGCTCCCCCCAGGGCTTGCTTCTGCCTGTCAGAAACAGGCACCCCTCTGTGTGGAGAGACAAGGACAGTGCTGCAGAAGAAAAACGGTCCCTTCTCTGGTTTGGAGGTGCTGCGAGCCAGCAGCTGCCGTGTCCCACTCACTCCCACATCGCACCTTCCAGAAAAGCAGCTACCACAGTGCGCGTGTGAGCCATGTGCCCTATCATCTCCTCCCTCTCCCTTGGAATTATATGCCTCAATTCTGAGAGGCAAATGAATCAAAAAAAACAGAGCTGGTTGGAAAATATCTATAGAAACATTTATATAAAAGGAAAGTGTTTCAGTCACTTTTTTTTTTGTAATAAAGACTGTTTGGAGGAAGGGAAAAATTATTTTGGAAAAAAGTCCTTCTGCAGTTTTTAGATGGTTTCCCAAATCTATCTTTTTAGTCCTTCATTTATTCTTTTATATTTTATGACATGTATAAGTGTCAGGTGCATAACACAACAAAAAGATAATGCTTTTAAATTAGTACTAAGTGGCATCTCTAATAACTGTAAAATGAAATTATATTAAAATAAATTTTATTAATTGTTATCTCTTACCATTTCATGACAAAGCAGTGCTAGTAGAGAATGGGATAAATATATCAAGTATAATGGCAAAAAAAAAAAAAGTTTAAACTTAAAATCCGAAGTAAAAGTGAAGGAAACTAGAATTCTGAAGTTACATTCAGATTTCTGAAATGCCTCTTCCTGCCCCATGTTTATCAGGAAATATTGAAAATTAGTAGAGATTTTGCAATCTGAAACCACAAATGTATTTTGTTTTTTAATAAGCCTGTGAAATTGCAGTATCTGCCCTGAGAGCCCTGCTTTGCTCAGAGATTAACTGGATTAAGCAGGACCACCACCGTGCAAAAAAAGGCATTACTGAGACTGACGGCTTGAACGGCATCTGCTTCCCTGCCCTCGCCACGCCACCTCGCAGACTTCCCAGGGCTGAGGAACCCAACTGCAGCCTGACCAGCCGTGCCACATCTCAGCAGGGCTCTCACAGGGCTGTCTCACTTGCAAGACTCTGCCCGTCTCAGGATGCTGCATTCTGACTCTTTGGCCCTTATTCTCATTTAAAAAAAAAAATATTTCCCTTTAAAACTAAATACACTGCCTTAGGTGTGTATTCCCTCTTCTGGGTGGGAAGCCGCACTTGTCCCTCCCATGCCAGTGCGGCTGCTCCCCCAGGTGCCACCCAAACACCTCCTGTAGCACCCCACTTGCTGAACCTGGCAGTTCTCACGCTGGAGGCATCTTGCTGGGTACCTGCCTCTTCAGACCACACAGCAGTTAATTACTTCCCTTTAGATTCCCAAACCTGCTGCCGAGCAGCTCTGCAGCTGTACAATACAAACCCACTCCAGATGCCCATGGTCTGCTTGGCATCAAAGTTCAGTCTCACAGAGAAACAGGATTTTCATGAGCACCTCCCCCACAACTCCCAGCTTAGTTTTACAAGGGTCTGGCCAGCACATAGGCACTCAAGAGGACGAGGATGGCTTTCAGCAGCCATCAGTATGTCTTTCCTCCTAGTGATGGTGATCCCTGTCCTGCTGCAGGACAGTGGGCCGTATCCCACAGGACGCTTGGGTGCCCATGCATATCCACCGGCCCATTCACATTCTTGACATGGATCCAGCTTAGCATGGTGCTGCCAAAGCTCCCCCAAAGGAAACCGGTTTCAGTCCTGGACAGAAAAGTTCTGCATCCCTAAGACACGATGTGCTGGATTAATACAGGCTTCCCTGTACCTACCCACTAATGTCTGGCTTACCAATCAACTTGTCAACCCCACAGCTCATCGCAGTAATGCAACTCCATGTCTGACATGCAAGGGAAAAAAAATTCACCAGCAACAAAAGCTGTTGGTTTTTTCCCTTCTGTCAGCCAGGACCAGGCTTTTTTCTTAGCCACAGGCAACCAGAGGGCTTCACCCTGCTGCTGGGCTGACTCACTGCAGGCAGCAGGAGCCCCAGTAATGCAGCTCTTTGGTGCTGTCTGCTCTCAGGTGTATCTCACAGGTGATGAGATATTTTTTCCAGCTGCCTCTCCTTTCTCCAGTTGCCTCAGTCCTTTGTTCAATATTTTACAGCACATACCTTCAACTCTTGCTCTAGACTCACTGCTTGTAAATGATGAACACAGATGTCACTCAGTAACTGTACACTGGGTTGTTTTTACCCCAACTGAGATTAAACCCTCCTTAAAATTGAAAGGGGCCATGCCCTCTAATCATGAGTGCAATAGGAGCTGATTGTATTATGAAACTTAAAGCAATGACTTCAGAAAACACAATGTGTTTTACTCAAATTGCACACTTTTTTTGAACAGCTGTAAAATAGAGTATATGTGTAAATATTGCCATCACTGAAGAAGTATTTGTAATTTTAGCATATAAATATAACAGGCTTTTCAGTGGGCTTGATGATGCCACAAGGCTGCACATCAAGCACCAGGGTAATTCCAAAGTTGTAAATGTATTTGCTGTACAGAGGAAGTGTCAGTGCTTACTTCTCCCAAGGAAATGGAGACACTGGTCCCTTTTGGAGAGCTACCAGTGGCTTCCCCTAGAATGACCAGCACCAGCCTGAGCTGCTTCGCTGCATGGCTTCATGTCCAGAAACAGCACTGCAGCACACAGAGCAATGCCTCTCCAGCTGCTCCACCAGCATGGGGGGTGCCAGGTTGGCAGTGCAGGCATTGGTGCTCTGCGTTGTCAGCCTGTAGCTTGGTAGGCACAGGAGGGGAGACCCAAAGTCCTCTGGGGGACCTTCCTCCAGGAAAGGAAAAAAGCAGGAAGCACAGGGCAGGGTGGTGCACCTTGGTCCTTCAAGAGACACTTGACATGAGCAATTTCCTAGCTACAGATTGAAGCAATAGTCACATTGGTGTCACCACTACTGTAGTAGACCTCATCTCCGCCACCCTTGCATATCACTAGAGTGGTCAAAGTGCTGCTCCAGGGCCAGCTTCCAGGAGACCGCTCTGCAGGTGATGAAACATGAAGCCATTGGCTGCAGATGCCTCTGATGGTCAGTAACCTGAGGACCCAAAGGATCATCTTCCTCAGCTGCCCAGCACACAGACTCCTGCCTTGGGGAAGCAGCACTCCAGGCTGCATGGAATGTATTTTTAAGAGAATAAATCTATTTTTTTGTATTTGCAGACATATATTTGGGCTGGGGCAGCTTAGTTAGCAGACAACTAATGCAAGAAACCTTTTCATAATCACAGACTCATCCAAGTTAAGCAAATTTTGCAGGGTTACAGTATTGCCTGTTTCCCTAAAAAAAAAAACCCTTTTAATTTCAATAGAGCAGTCAGCACTGTTTCACCCTCCCAGAACTCTCCCTGTCTCAGCATGCTCAGTAGAGCCAACTCTGGCTGCCTATGCAGTGGATACAGATGGTGCTCACCATGTTCCAGTTACACAGTGCTCTTAGTCTGCATGCCAAATGTAAACACACACTTTATCTGCATGTCTTTCCTGACTCAAACATTGTCAGCTCTACAGTATATAACCAATAAAATCTCTTCTCTTTTTAATATGTTTGTGATGTGGTGTTTGTAGCTCTGGCTGAGTCCCTGCACAATATCCCTTACTCAGTGGTACCAATGCCCCAGGTAAGTGCCAAGGCAGATCCATTCTGCAGCACAACACGTTGGTGCTCTCTCACTACCATGCACTTAGGTTTGTTGCCTTGACCCAGGCAGGTCCCACCCCTCCATCCCAGGACTGCAGTTAAGGCACGGACAGTGCATACACACATGGCAAATCAAGTTGAACACAGCCATGCTCCACTTTTAGACCAAGCATTGCTTTTCCTCCCATGGATTCCTGATCTGTCACTCACAGAGTTGTATTTTAAGTTTTAACGCTAGTGTGTCGACACCCCCCCCCCCCCAAAGCAGTTATTTACCCCAGCTACAGAGGCAGCCCGTGGCTCCCCTTAAATGCATTTCCTGACCCTGCAAAGGGATCTCACCAGTATTACCATCACTCCAACCTGAACCACAGTCCTAACGTCACCACCCTTGTAGCCAGATAGGAAACACCCACCAGACTCTGGAGCCAGTCCCACGTTGCTGGCACAGGGCACACTTCCTGACTCATATTCCCCCGTCTGGAACATCAGCTTCCCAGTGTGCTTATCCTTGTAATATCTTTATTAACATGCTTTTTAATTGAAGGCATCTGAAACCCAGGCTTCCTTGCTTTTGGCATTTGCACAATGGACATACATACACAATTGTTTTCAAGTTCTCTGCACTCACCTTGAGCTGGAATTCTGTGTAGTTGTCATCAGGTTATGGAAACAAGGTTTAAGGGTATGTAGACCCTTTAATCCCCAAAGACATCTCTGTTACACACCAACCAAGCACAGAGATGGCATGAAGTCAGGCACAGCAGCCACAGCTGTTTCTCTTCAAAACCACCACCAGATAAAAGAGCTGTATTTTGTATCACTTGGTGGCCTAAGACACCAAAAGGGACGGGCTCCATTCATTCTTGTCATCTTGCTCAGGATTCAAGCCAACATCTGTCAAGCCTCAGAAGACCAGGGTAAAGCAAGGGGGGAGAAAGAGGGGGACCCGCGTGCTGAAGCAGTCATGGCACATGTGAGAATGCAGTCAGGTCAGGAGGAAATAACACCCAGGGGCTGAGACTTTGCCATTGCGAGCACAGCTGGGAGGTGCCTGACTTGGTCCACGGCCTCCCTGGACTCATCTGCATTAGCTCAGTCCCAAGCCTCTCCCAGGGCTTGAAGACCAGGAGGCACCATGTGGCTCCTGTTCACAGGCCATAACCTCATTACCTCCTTCCACTACAAAGGCAAACATCTCCCCTGGGCCAGCAAACACCTCCCAGACCTTCCTCCTTCCTAAGCAACACACCCTGACTCAGGCACACAGGACTCCCCTTATCATCTTTAAAAACCCCCATGTTCTGCACAGAAGCCCAAACACTTGCTGTCAGTGACCAGATTTGACATTGTCTTACTGTCCCAGGCTGAGGCCCAGGGATGCCCTCACATCTCTGGTGCCCCATGGGTTACTCACCCCAGTTTGGTGCTGTGGAGAATAAAGCAAGTCTCCTAGTAATGGCAGAACTAGGTGTGAATTAGCCATGAAGTTGAGGCCATTAACTTCAAGCTCCCACCCAGGATGCTTCTGTGGAGCATTGAACAAAGCTGTGATTGTACAGGGTAAAGATAAAACCAAAACAAGTAGAACCTGACAGCTGGAGAGAGGTGAAGGCTACAAAAAGATCATCCCCTACTGTTTCCTGCTTGAAACATTTCCGCCAGCTCAGTGTTCTGGGTTTTTCAAGGTGCCCACAAAGATCCTACCAGCTGCAGCCCTTCCTATCTCAGGCCAGATTCCAGGACCTCCCTTTAGGAGCAGCTTGACTATCCTGTCTCCTCAAAGGAACCAGCTGTTTCCAATACTAGGATGAGTTAACAATAAACAGGAATCTTGTTTTTATCCAAAGCTGCATCATCTCAACTGCTTCTGAAAACAGGCACAGTGCCCAAACTCTTCACACTTCAACTACGAGGAAATGGTGGGTGGATCACACCTACAAGAATACCCTGAAACCTAGGTAAATGATGTCCTAAATCCTTATCCACTCAAAAAAAGATCATGTTCTGTCTTGTGCTGGCCCAAGCTGCACACTGGAGCACAGCAGAACCATACCGAGCACTGAGGAGATGGTGAGATCCTGGCCCCTCTGTGCTGAGGGGCACACACGGAACATTAGGTAGGGCATAAGGCTTAATGAAGTAGAGTACACAGAGTACTCCAGTCACACTCAAGCCTAAATTACATCCCTCCATCATTGACAGCTTCTGAAAAAGTTGTCTTCTGGTGCTGAGCAGGAATTCAGCAGTCTAATACACACAGTGCTGGTCGCAGTAATATTTTTTCATGCTTACCTGAGACCACCAAGTTGAAGTATCCTCAGTGAATCAGGAAAAAGCATTCAAATTGAGCAGTTTGACCAGCTTCATGTGTTATTCGTGAGGGTGTGATTCTGTGAGCAAGAAAAAGCTACTAAGGACAGGCATATGTTGGCCAACCATCAGTTCTAACTCTGCCCAGTAACTTGGGATTGGTGACATTTCTGTCCGTAACAGTGGATCATAGCAGAGTCTTGAACCCATGTTTTAAGCCATGAGCACAAAAGGCTTAACAAAAAGTCTGGGGAAAAAAAAAAAAAGTATGTGGGACTATGATGACAAAGAAGGGTAAGTATTGAGTACATGGAGTACATACATCGTACAGCACCTAGGTAAATAATTTTCATTTTCAGGTGATCCACATACATGTCTGTTCGAGTCTTGGGTAACCTCAAACTCAGTTAAACAGAATTGCAGCCACCCAGGGACAGCTTGGAAACGAAGCAAGTATTAATTTCACTGTTTGCAAAATTTACACTAATTTACCAGATGCTTAAGCAGAGGAGCAGCATTTGGTGCAGGTATGAAGAAAGACCGCTGCAGAAGCTGTGTGGAAGGATGGACACACCTCAGCACTATGAGGGATCACAGTATAAATAAGTGATTATCCAGACAGCCTCTGCAAAGGGACATGGACCTAGGACCTCTCCACAAACATGGTAAATGCATTCAGGAGCTTCTGAAGGCATGAAACCATCTGCAGAAGGTCCTTAAGTTGATGCTGTATGAACTGCATTAACAATTCCTGAGGTTTGTCTAGCACATTTGGCCCCACACTAGCAAGAAAGATTTGGAAGTAGGCCCTGCATTACCAGAACTCAAAGGCCTAATTAACAGACTGAAAAGTCCTGAAACTATTTAGACACAGGGACATAACGAGTTTCTCTAGAGAAGTGTGGCTGAAGAGAGTCTAAATAACTAGTGCAGAGATAAAGCTCACCTTAAGTCGGTATTCCAAACATTATCATAACTCTTTCTGCAAATGCAAAACTTCTATGAAATGTCTTTAAAATCTGTTATTTGGCCGCGGTCTGAAGGTTGCACACACTTGTGCA
This sequence comes from Gallinago undulata, assembly GCA_026546715.1. Taxonomy (NCBI): domain Eukaryota; kingdom Metazoa; phylum Chordata; class Aves; order Charadriiformes; family Scolopacidae; genus Gallinago; species Gallinago undulata. The sequence continues at coordinate 8,064,800 of JAOTQQ010000009.1, forward strand.
GCTGAGTCCACCTCTAATAGTTTGGTATGAACATGCCAAGTGATTTCTTCAGCTCAACAGCACTTCTGAATGCTTGTAAACAAATCACCCTATTTTTCTGCCTGTTATTTTATGAACCTGACAATATTCACATGAGAAACTACAAAAATTATTCTGACTGTATCAGTGCAAGAACAGGCCCATTGATCATATCACTGAAGCAAGGCCAGTCTGGATGTCAGATCTCCTTACTGCTTTGGTTGGGCAAGACATGGCAAGGTCGAAACTACAGCTACAGTGAGTATGTGTCTGCTTTGATTTCTCTGAAGCATGGTCACACTTAATAGGAGCAAAAGGCTCCCAGTACCACATCACCAGTGTCTTCAGTTGGCTGGAAATGGGGAAGAACCATCAGAGAATTTGGTCAGCTACTGTGTCCATGTGCACATGTAGGAATGCGATGACAGACAGATGTGCAGGACTGGGAAGCCTGGGCTGCATACCTGATGTGAATACTTGCATTGGGTATTTTATTGCATTTCTCAGCCCTCTGTGACTGAGGTTTTCCAGGGAATTTCTAAACACCACGTTCACTTGCACCTGGAAGGAATGGAGACGCTCCACAAGCTCTGAAGGAGCTTTGCTATTAACAAGACAACGGAGCTTGTAGAGGAACAACAGCTTTTAGTAGACAAATCGGCAAAGCTGGAAAAAATTAATTTTAAGACAGTGTGTTCTTTGGGTAAGATTCACTAAATGAGTGATATGCACAGGTAATTAAAGGGATGCTTTCACTCTCCACTGACCATCTAAAGGTGATGACTTGTGGGTTTTTTGGATATTTATCCAGCTGATCCTGGTGACACCCAGAACATAAGGTCTGGAAGCAGGTCAATAGTGCTGTAATATCTGTGTGCTTTGGGGAAGAATGTCAGTGTAAGCATTTCCTGAAAGTTTCAATATTCCTTCCAAATGAACAAAAAATTACACCTTCAGAAATTAGATACATTGGAAATCACAAAGAATAATTCGTAAAAGCAGCAAATTTGAAAACAAACCAGCCATGGCATCTAATTCTCTTTTGGTAAACATTATACAAATAAATTAAATTTAGTCATAGAATCATAGAATCATTTGGGTTGGAAAGGGACCTTAAAGATCGAGTTCCAACCCCCCTAACATGGGCAGCGACATCTCCCACTACACCAGGTTGCTCAAAGCCCCATCCAGCCTGGCCTTGAACACCTCCAGGGATGGGGCATCCAC
>JAOTQQ010000009.1:8066144-8077048 GCA_026546715.1 Gallinago undulata
AGTGTCAAATGCTTTGCATAAGTCCAGGTAGATGATATCTGTTGCTCTGCCCTTGTCTACCAAATCTGTGGCAGTATTGTAAAAGGCCACCAAATTTTTCAGGCACTTCACTTTATGGAGCTACTTCATGGCTTAAAGACTACAAGATGAACTCTGAGCACCTTGTTAACCATAGGACCCTCAGTTGAACGTTTTTAGAAATCTATCAAGAGACATAGTCAGGTGAAAAGATTCGTAATAACAAAAGAAACTGAAGCACCCCAGTGAAGCAGTTCCTCTCGGTTTATGATCCTCTCAATTACTAAGATAACAAAACAGGGAGAACCCACACTTTGCAATTAATTTCCACTACAGGCAAGACCACAGCAAACATTCTCAGTTCCATACAAAGACTGAACACAAAAACCCTGAGCTAACAGTATTTTATTGCAAAGTAGACTCTAACACTTGATAAAATCACAGACATCTGGAGAACCAAGAAATGTAAATTGCCCCATCCAAAACTCACAATCTGACCAGTGAGTGCAGAGATTCACTGAGGATTCAGAACCCCCGGGCAAATTACTGTGGTCCTTCATCTTCAGTACAGAGAGGTTCAACTATAGAAGAACACTTTTCTTTCTAAAATGGGCACCAATCAGTTTTGTTGTCTGAAACACAATTCATCTACCCATGGAGTAGAGTGAGAAGTGGCAAGTCCCTGAGAATAGGTGGAAAGACACACTACAAGCTCAGGCAATCCCTCCAGGGAAGTTATGGCAAACAAACAACAGCAAGGGGAAGAATGAGGAAGAATGTCGAGATCAAGAGGGACCCATTGAGTTACAGGGCTGCCTCCTCCTCAGTAGTTCAGTGGTAGGAAGACTGCACAGACAGCACTTACATAGAAGCAGCTGTCAGACCAAAGATCCATCTAACAGACCCTGGCAGAGGGAGCAGAGAGCAGGATGCTCCTAAACACACACAGTTAGTCTGGACTCAGAGCCACCACCTGAGGCACAGCAGAAGGCACTCCTGGGATGAGAGAAGCAGCAGGGCAAGAGCTGCTAACTGCTGGGAGAGTACCTGCTCAAGGAATATCAGGGCACCGGTAGTGCTGCAAAGAGTGTGAGACCATCCTGCTCCTGGACAAACAATGCAAGTTTCACTATGTGTCTGGGCAGAGCTAAACCCCAACATAAAGATGACTTATCACTTCGAGCTCAGGCCACCTTTTCCAGGTCTGCAAGCTTCAGCTGGCCTTGAGGTGACAGTACTTCCCCCTAAACTCCTCTGTCCATCCCAGCAATTCCACAGGACACAACTAGAATGAAGGCAGCAGTCCTTGACACTCACCCAGCCACTGCTTCCCTCTGATTAGACAACCACAAGAAACTGGGCAATGCAGGGCAGGAGCTGCAGCACAGTAGCTCTGAGGTATCTCTGTGTCAGAGAGAGCAAGAAAAAAAAATGAAAAGCAGAAAAACCAGCATGAACAAAGACCATGGTTAGATGAGATAGAAATAAACTGTAGAAAGAGGAGGATAAGAAAAGTGGGAAGAAATAAGAAATGCCTAATGCTGAATGGGCAAAGGAGGGAAAAAAGGACCTAGATGTTTAAGACTGCTCTGTGCAAGGAAAAGAAGGCTCTATGCACTGAACTAATAAGAAGGGAAATATTTAGAAAAGCAGCCAAACCAAAGTGATTTTTTAGAAGTGTAACAAAGGCACCTGCAACATCTTCTCATCATCCTAGCAGAAACGAAATCAACAGGCACACGAAGTGCTGACCTGCAGTGTTCAGAAGTCAAGAGTTTAGGTCCTTCAGCTGACTGGCTGTTTAGGCAATGCTGTTTCTATATAAACAAATACCAGTAATTTTCTGAGTTTCTGACTTACAAATATCCAATTCTGATGCTTTAATATTAAGTATATTAAGCATTTAATAAAACACTATGCTTAGCACACTCTTAGTAATACCGGCTTTCATTCTAAAACAGGATGCATATGGTATAGCAGCCAATGGACCACTTTTGAAGGGTGGGATGTGCTGTTGCTGCTAGGGAAACAGTTGCACCAAATTCTCAAATGAAACATGAGAATAGAATTGGTCAAAAATATTATTCTTCAAAACAATAAAAAACCCCCAAACAACAAAGAAGTTTACATAAATTCTACACTAAGCTACTATTCATAGCAACTAGCTTATAGAGGGCCTTGTGCAATTACCAAATTGTAAATACATGTATAGGTAGAAAAAAACAACACAAAACTAAAAAACCTCCAGATATAAGCTTGACTTTCAAAAAGTAACTCCAGTCAAAAAAAGCCTGACCAAAAGTCCCTTACCAGTAAAGGATTATGTAGTACAGTGACACTTCAAATCACTATAATAGATTTTGTAAGAGGATGCCAAGCAAAAGGTTAGGTATGTTTCTGTAAGGCCATTCTAGTGGAAATGTCCTACACCAACTCATGGGTAAGTCCTTTCAGCAGAGACTGTCACAGACTACGCGAAGATCTTCATCCCAAAGAGGCTGCATTGTGGTCTTGTCACTCCTCTTTTGACACCTCCTTTTCTTACATGCTGGCAGCTTGTTGTGCGGGGACCCCAGGTGTAGGCTGGCGAGGCAAAGTATACATGGCCCCAAGAAATTGGTCTGCAATTCGACCGGCTTCTCTCAGTCCACTCAGTAAAGCACCATGAACAGTTGCAGGGTAGTTGCGAATTGTATGCTCTCCCGCAAAAAACAGGCGAGGAATAGGCTGGGGGAAACAGAGAACACTGTTAAGGCTTTCATGTTCTTTCAGATGCTGCAGCAAACAAATACATTAATAACGTTAGAAATCCTCTAGTCACACCACAGTCTCCACTAACATGAAGTTGGCACATATAAAATAATCTATATTAAAAAATAGTCAACCTGCCCTACAAGTTACCAAGAAAGTCTTCACATACACCTTTCATTTCACAGGAGAGCTTCATCTTTGTAGCAACTGTAACACGAGGAAATATTTTCCAATTATTTGCCAGTATTTTTGCTTTGATACAAAGACAAAGCTCTACTTGAAATACTTTCAGAGCAAGAGAGATTCATATTCCCAGCCATATACCAAACAAGTATTTCAATGTTCTCTCTCTCTCTACAGCCAAACTGTTAAACATGTTTAAGAAGAATGATGGTTTCTGATCCTGAGACATGAACTCCAGCACACTCTTAGTAATACCAGCTTTCATTCTAAAACAGGGTGCATATGGTGTAGCAGCCAATGGATCACTTTGGAGGGGTGCAATTTGCTGTTACTGCTAGAGAAACAGTTGCACCAAATTCTAGAGAGAACAAAAACTTCAGCAATTCACCTAAATTGGCAGTTTCTCTTTAAGCTGAGACCCAAAGCCACTACTGAAAGTATCATAAAAAGGAGAAAAACAGACTTTCGTATATTATACTCTGCAGAGATATACATGGACAAAATGATTCTATGGTTACTAATTATTTGTATCACTAGAAAAAGAACCAAAATAAAGCCAAAGCCATATGTCCTTCTCTGCTAGTGCTTTCTGAATGGCTAATGCTTCTATTGCTTTCAAAACTTCATCCTCTCAAAAGCAAACTGCAGATGAATTATGCCTTCACATTGTTTGCTCCCAACTTGGAAGAGACCTTTTGACTGTTACTCTCACTCTGGCCTTCACCCTCTTTCAAATCACTACAACTCACTTAAATAAGATGATAGACAAAACAAATATGGAGTATGAAATACAATAAATGTACTCTGTTCAAGCATTACCAAATTGACTTTCTGAATGAAAATGCTTTTTCTTGTAAACAAGTGAGACCCAACCTGGAAAGGAAGACTTCATGGATGGAGAACTGAGTTATTTTATAGGTTCTAATCATTCATCAGAAGATGAAAGTTATCTAAACTTGTGTTGATATGTATGCAAATTACACAGAAAAATCATCCTGTTGTGGGGTTTTTCTAAAAATAATTGAGACACGTCTCACCTGAGGAGCACCTGGAATGGCCGGCCCTGGTGTAATCGGCTGGGCCATCAAATCATAGTCATTTCCAGAAGATCCAGCTGCTACATAGGAATATGATCCCCGGGCCCACTGGTCAGCACGCCAGCGGGATACCACTGTCTCCTTGGGCTGACACAATTCAGAAACTTCAGTTATTGACACAGTGCAAGTTCTACAGTTAGTGCAAAATACAAAAGATGCAAAATGCCAATAAAACACACAAAGTCCTCAGGGTAACGTTAATGGTGCAACTCCAAGTTTATATTTCATGATAACACATACTAAGGTAAACAACTTGTCTTTGGTGGCAATATTCTTTCCAATATATTACCAGAACCTACTGCACATAGCTGCTGCAATGGAACTCAGGCTTAGTGTGCATGGAGAGCTGACTACAATGTCCTGTTTGCTATGTTTCTTCTCCTATATAATGACAATGCACACTTCCTACTCCTTTACTTTTTTACAGGTCATCCAAGTATCTCTTCTGATATGACTATGATATAGGCCTATATAAGGTCTGTAAATCATCTGCAAAACCAACTGCATGAAGGGCACCTGCACAAACACCTATATTTCTCCAATCCATCTGGTTTGCCAAGGTAATGGTCATGATTAAAGATATTCCACTGAAAGATGCAGGAGTGAGAGAGCGTCACCAGGACTCAAACCAATTTAAGGCATAACAGCAGTCAAGAGAAAATGGGACATCCTTTTGAAGACATAACGTTGAAAAGTGATGGGTGTGAATCTCAAAATAGCCAGGACTCTGTCCAAACGTGAAACTGAGATTCAACAGGAACCACACCCTGTAAAAATGCAAACATCAAGACAGGAACCTCATCTCCTCTCCTTGGGCATATTTCATGGAGTTGTTTCTACTTGAACAAACCTTCCCACAAAGGAAGAAAAAGAGGCTTTATCTAGCAAGGATGTTATCCAGAAACCAGTCTAGCAGGCACATTTTGGCAAGGGAAGTCTCCTGGACCAACTGATCTGAGCTGAGCTCTCTGAGGCTGGCCTTGGCTGGACTATATTTGATGCCACCTGCTGAGTGTGTGGGAAGGCCACAGAGGACTGGGGCCATGTTACAAAATGTAAGACATCAATGAAGGCTGGAGACCACATTTCCCAATATGGTATGATGACTTGAGAAGATTTCTCACATTTTCAGCACTTTTTTATCCAAAAGGTAAGAAACTGAGCGATAAGCCAACCCTCATATATTGACTGCTTCTTGAGAAGAGTAACCTCTTATTTCCCTCCTTGGATGGAGACCACTGTGATCACACTGTATGTTATTGATGTATGTCTGACAAAGAAAACTTTGAGGCATTTCATAAATTTCTTAATTCTTTCTAGTAATCACATGAAGCACTGCAGTCCAGGAATAAAGCCAGATAGAAATTTTACTCCACTGAGGTAGTTTTGAAGGTATGGCTAACCCAGACATAGTCGTAGAGCAGAATACAAAAGTACTGGTTCCCCAGTACTGAGACTGCACCAGTCCAAACAGAACTGTGGTGTTCATATGCCCACACACCCACTGGGTACAAGTCAACTTTTATTTTCATCCTGACAAACAAATGCTGCAATTAGGATTCCCTGTGAATAGAGAAAAGGATGGCTAGAGGATAAAACATGTATTCCAAAACAGAATCCTGTTCTACAGAGGACACGAACCTTACAGATGTTACCTGCATAGCAAGGCTGGTTCCATGTGCTGAAGAACAGCAGGAGGAAAAAATGCTTAAATCTATCTTCAGGAAATGGAAACCAAAACAGAATGAGAAAAAAAGACAGTAACAAGAAGCAGCACAGGATCGAGGAGGATGGCTCACATTCCAATGAAATGTTACTTTTGTTTAACTTTTCTACTTCCCTGTTTTGGACACATCCAAGGAACTGTACTTGCATAGGGAACTCCACTTCATATACAGTTGTTCACCCAACATAACAGATTAGAGTTTTATCCAGGCTGAGCAACAACTGTCTAGAAGACAGCCTCCAGCAAACCTCTCCAATATCAAATGCTCATGATATCCAATATCAAATGACTGACCAGATACAGAGTAATTCCATAACTGGAGATTACCAGTTAATGCACTGAAATATTTTAAAACTTCAAGTTCACTAAGTTTGATGTTTACCTACAGTAGAATATGGACTTCTCAAGATTCTGCAATTTGCTAGAGTGTAGGCTTTTAAACTGTAAAACCCTCCTAGGGAGCAGTTGCAATATAACCCACTGGTTCATTCTGGAGCGATTTCTACACACTACATAATTTCTACAGCACCTGTAGACAGAAGAGTCTCAAAGCTCCTCTCAGAGCAAGATCTCAGTAGGAAGTGAAATAGTATTGTGAGAGTTCAGAGCAGGAGCTCTGGATTTATCAGAGGCAAGCCTGGGGTTTCCTTCTCTTGCATACTCCACGTAAAAATTCAACAGACTGAGCATTTCCAAAATATGAGATCCACTCATTAGCTAAAAAACTATACTTAACAGCCAGATGTGGGGATCTGTCCATTACAGAGAAAGAGCTTTACAATTATTCTACAATAAAGATGAGGAAGTGAATCTGTTCCTCATGTGAAATACCAAGCAAATAAACTTTTTGACCAGTTTACGCCTGGCCAAATGATCAGAGAAGACTGGTATATTAAAGCTACCATGTTCTGTTGGGTTTTTTTATTACTTTACAGAAATCCCAGTAGAGGAGAGCCATACAACCAGTGCCATCTGTAAGGAACTGCATCTACACTGCCTGGCAGGAGAGCAGACCAAATACTCAACAAAGTCACACACACTTTCGGTTGAATAGCTGTAAGACTTTTTAAATCTATGTCGTTAAGTACGCAAGCTTCTTTTTTTTTTTTTTCCTGAATAATATTTAAGTATTTTCTAAACTCCCCTTTCACTAACCATTCATTTTATGCTTATTGTGCCTAAATAACTGTTGGCTATCCAGATGAAAGGTTACCTTTACTCCCTTCCTCCCCCAGTTTTTGTGGAAATCACTGGTCAAGACCCTTACTGTACTTTAGAGAAGGTGCAGAACATGGCAAAGAGTATCTAAGCAGTGCTGTCACTAACCACGGAGAGCTCTGCTGTAATCCCAGAAATGTAAAGGGTAGAAAAGTAACTGAAGAATTTGACACTCAGTCTAAAACAACCTTATCAAAAAAAACCCAAAGCAAAACAAAAAAGCCACCCAACCCTAAAAACATCCAAAGACCACAAAACTCCTCCTCCCAAAATCCCTGAACAATCAAAGGTGGTGCAGATACCACTGCTCAATAGTGCAGCCAAGCTACTGAGAACTGTGATACCTGTGAAACGCAGAGAAGTTCCCCAAAAACGTGGGCTAGACTGACCTGTGGCACAGCGCTGCTACCAAATATGCCTTTGAGGATGGCAAGGCACCGTCCAACAATGACATCATCACTGATATTTTCCATGATCCCTGCTGCTTCTCCTGCTACCAAGGCCAACAGAATTGGTGCTGAGGGAGGGCGGGAAAGAAGAGAGAAAAACAACTGAATTGTTGAAATTGAACATTTTAATTGGACAAGTTGGACTTGAATAGGCACGGATCTGTAGCTAAGTCATGAGGCTAAAAACTAAAACCCAAGAAAAGAAGTCCTAAATCTTCCACCAGCATGTCAAATTACCAAAAGGAAAATGAATTAATATATGTTATGGTACTATTTAGAATTATCAAGAGAAATTAAATACACACATTAAGAAGCAGAGCATGGAGAAGAGAGAAAAGGTTTTCTTTACTAAAGACACCACTTGTTCAACACAGGCATTTCCACTGGGATTTAACAGTCATCTGTGCTACATTTAAGGGAACTTAATACCTTCCAAACAATCTAACTTAGGTATTAATAATAGCATAGCAGTTAAGTTACCTGTATTAGTACTTCACTCATACAAACTGTCCAGATTTCTTTATTACCAATATGCGTTCACCTTAAATAATCTCAATGGAGAGGAAACTATGAACAGTAGAACAATATCCAGAAAAGCATCAATTCTGAGAAGAATTCAGAAGTCAAATAACTCAGCTGTTCATGTGATGCTGTGATGAAAAGTGTTAATGTGATTATAGGATATAGAAATAAATGAGGTCATTTTACCTCTGACTACCCATGCATACATTTTTGGTCACAAATTCAAGGAAAATCTTAGGTAAGTATTGAATAGTTACCAAAATAACCAAATGGCAAGAAACATGCATTTACAAGAAATGACTCAGACCTGAGCAGGGTTACTTAATGAAAACTCTCAGCTGATCTTTCTCTTCCTGGAGATATTTATAGAATCATAGAATGCTTAGGTTGGAAGGGACCTTAAAGATGATCTAGTTGCAACCCTCCTGCCCTGGGCAGGGACACCTTCCACTAGGACCAGGTTGCTCAAAGTCCTGTCCAACTCACGTCAGGTTCAGACATGAGATTTCTTGGCAAAGCCTACAGGCTCTTGGTTTGATGGTTAGGGGATCTCTGTTTTGCCATCCCTTGGGTCTCCAAAGCTCCTGCTATCCATTTGGAGCCCTGTCCCTGCAAACTGTGGAAAGATGGCAGGTGAGGGAGATGGATATGGGTGAGGAGGTATAAAACCCAGGTTGTGCCTTTGCTTCTGCACATAAGGGCAGGATAAGATGGTTGCTTTGTAGCCAAAGCCATGGGGGTGTCTATTTCCTATGGCAGCTGCCAAGACCCAATGTAGACAACTGGAACAGTAACGGAATAGGCAACTATGTCAGATTTTTAAGGGTCTGTTTTCAATATCTTGGCATCTGAGATGAAACGAAGATTAGTGTACAAGCCCAAAACCAGCCCAAACCGTGAGCCTTTGGTTACTTAGGTCTCACTCTGTTACTCTGTGTCTACTGAGTTCCAACTTTCTGTCTTCCCCAACTATCCCAAAATTTTTGTGAGGGAACTGGGCTCTTCCTTGAGATTCCTAACTCAAAACCCAGTTGGAAGACCCCTCAATTTTCCCATCTTGTTATGTTTCTGTAACCCCTTCTAGGCCAAAACATTGAGCATCTGGTACCTCAGAGGTCGGAGCCCAAATCCTCACCAAAAAATTCCCAAATGTTTGTCAGTCCAACCCAGAGAAACCCTGGAGCAGGTTCAAGCCCTCCATGCAAGGAAGGCAGCTCCCAGGCTGCCGAAGTGTCCTGTCCATGGAGCAGCACATGGGAGATGACAGCAAGTTCCAGAACAAGGAGGTGACATCCATTAAAAAAAAAATAATAGGATAATTAAAGCAGAATGGTTTGGTGGGTATTTTTGTTTAGTTTTTTGTTTGTTTGTTTGTTTTGGGGTTGGTTTTTTTTGCAGTGGCTCACAAAACTGAAAAGCATCAAGATGGTTCTCTGCCAGACAGAAGTGCTCAGGATTTGGCCACATGGATTGCACCAGGTCAAGGATGCACTCACCCTAGAAGCTCTCTGTTTTTAAGGGTTGGGTTGATGCTACATAAAGCAAAGGAGCACTGCAAAGCCTGTCTGACCCTGTGTTCCCCCCATATAAACTCACCAAGCTGAGTGTACTCTCATCAGAGCTCAGCACCAAGAACTTCCACCATCAGGCCCTGCATGGAGAAGGTGAAGAGTTCCTGTTGGCCAAAGGAGGCTGAATTCAAGCCTCTCTGTCCCAGTCCTGATCCCAACTCAAAAGCATCACGGCTGATGCCCTGGACTGGTTGCCCCGGGCAACCAGCCATGCGATGCCACAACAAGCTTGGTTGAGGAAAACGCTTCTCCTCCTCTTGCCAGGGCAGAAACATCTCCAAGCCTGCAAAGCAACAGCTCCCACTGCTTTATCCTAAACTCTTTGCAAGTCATGGCATAGTTTGTTGTGACCAGGGAGCACATGGGACTGTGAGGGCTCCTGGCTAACAGGGATTAAGGCTGTCCCTGTTGCAATGCCGAGCCACCTCCTACTGCCCCTAGGGACTAACTCCTATGAACTCCTAAATTTACCAAAGGAAATACTACAGCTAGAAAGAGACATCAAGCATACTGAAATGGGAAATAAAGTCCTTGTTAAAAATTTGGCTTTAACTTTTGTACCAGTTTCCAAAATTAATAATGAATTCCTTATATCCTGGTATACAGATAGATCTCCTGACATACATTCCCATCGATTTACTGATCTTTAAAGAAAACTTGCTGAATTTCAGTTGTGATATACAGGCTAGAAGATTCAATAATATATTCTGGTTAAAATAATACATTCTGAGGAAGTTAGACTAGTAATCTTCAGTCTTCACTGCTAAGGCTGCCCCTCCTGAATCTCTAGCCTTGGAGGAAAGGGGGAGGGTAGAGAGAGAGAAATTTTTCCTTCAGTAGAGGAGGACCAGGTTCGGGACCACTTGGCCAAACCGGACATTGGGCCCTGATGGGATGCACCCACGAGTGCTGAGAGAGCTGGCAGATGTTATTGATGGGCCACTCTCTATCATCTTTGAAAGGTCACGGAAAACAGGAGAGGTGCCTGAAGATTGGAGGAAGGCCAACATCACTCCAGTTGTCAAAATGGGCAAGGAGGAGAACCCAGGGAACCACAGGCCAGGTAGTCTCACCTCCGTCCCTGGGAAGGTAATGGAGAGACTCATTCTAGATGTCATCTCCAAACAAGTTGAAGAGTGGGGGGGTGACTGGAAGTGGGCAACATGGGTTTACCAAGGGTAAATCATGTTTGACCAATCTGATTGCTTTCTATGATGCTATAACTGGTTGGTTGGATGAGGAGAGGGCAGCAGATGTCATCTACCTTGACTTCAGTAAGGCTTTTGACACTCTCTCCCATAACATCCTCATTGGGAAACTAAGGAAGTGTGGGCTGGATGAGGGGACAGTGAGGTGGATTGAGAACTGG
>JAOTQQ010000009.1:8077148-8089804 GCA_026546715.1 Gallinago undulata
ATCTCCCTTATGAAGAAAGGCTGAGAGAGCTGGGACTCTTTAGCCTGGAGAAGGCTGAGGGGAGACCTTATCAATACGTGTAAGTATCTAAAGGAAGGGTTGAAGGAGGAGAGAGCCAGACTCTTTTCGGTGGTTCCCAGTGACAGGACGAGGGGCAACAGGCACAAGTTGGAACATGGGAGGTTCCACTCAAATATGAGGAAAAACTTCTTTACGTTGAGGGTGGCAGAGCCCTGGAAGAGGCTGCCCAGGGAGGTCGTGGAGTCCCCTTCTCTGGAGACCTTCAAGACCCGCCTGGATGCAGTCCTGCGTAACATGCTCTGGGCAATCCTGCTTCAGCAGGGGAGTTGGACTAGATGATCTCTATGGCCCCTTCCAACTAAAAAAAAATTCAGTGAAATTCAGTAATGTTGTTACTACTACAAAGGTAACTGCACTACTCAAGATACTTCAATATGCAGGACCTCTGGGACTAGAAGCAGTTTAGTAGTGAGAAGTGATACAGGATTTTTCCCCTAGCTAAACACCATTTTCTTGAAAGATCAAGCCTGGTGTTTCAAACAATTGCAGAAAAGAACAAATAACCAGTTTTCTGTGATCCACAGGCATTGAGAAGGGTTTAGGATTTTTTTTGTCATTTGAGCCGCAAAGTTCTTCCCAGTTTGCCATCCTTGACACAATGAGATCCCTGAACTTCTCAGCAATTATTCAGTCAACATATTTTTCTTGATGGAACAATTACATATTCAAAATGCGGCTTCCAGTGAATTTGTTCATGGAAACTTCTATTCAGAAAACCCCTACCTATTTTTATGGAAATCTTGCCTTTTCAGGCATGAGACCCTATTTTGTAAGCATTACCCGGACCTGAAAATGTTGCTGATAAATCACCTGGATTAATTGAGAAATGTAACATCCAGCCAGAAGGTTGTAGTCACTATTTTGCTACTTGAATAACAAAGTGCTGCTCAGAAAAAGCTTCATGCATGATGAGCATGTGTCACTGCTCCACAAAAAAAAAAATCTCTCCTTGAGGCAGTGATATTTACTGAGCCTGGACACCAAACAGCAAGCAGAAGATGTGGTTTAGCCAGAGATCAGTGAGTAACTTTCTCAGGGGGCTTCATCTTTTTCATCACATGTCTCCAGGAAAACCAGAAGATCCAGGCAGGAAAACAGAGACTGAAATGTCTGTAGACTTCAGAAAACACTGAGTGCTTCTGCCAGGAGTTCCTCTACCCTGTGCTGAGGAGTGTCTCCATCTTGAAGTGCGTCTACATGTCTAATATGTGACAATAACCCACCAGCATTGCACAGCAGGAGCAAGCCATCTTAAAACCACAAAAGCAGATATACAAACAGCCCTGTTATTCAAGGCTCGTAACTTGTATTTCTCCAGTCAGTTATTATCAGACATTTTAAGAATTAAATACTCTAGGAAGGCATGTTCCTTGTGCAGCAGATTTCTCCAGTCAAAAGAAAAACTTGGCCTGCCCATGACAGAGTCGAAGAAAACCCACTGATACTTTAAAGGGTCATCTGCAAGAAAAATAACTCACTGAGTATGCTCACTGTATATACACCTTTTCTTTTAGTATGATAAATGGCAATAAACAGAACCAGTATGCTTACTGAAAGTATCTTCTGACAGACCTCTTGTGACAGACACCAGCTGCAAATGAAACAAAAACTACTAATGGCAAAGTCCAGCTGTAGAAACAGGCAGAGCAATACCTTTTGCCTACTTAAGCCACTTCTAAAGAGGAGTTAAAAATTATCTGTTCGTCTGAGACCCACTGTCTACAGTCATAGTCACTTTGCTACTCAAAACAGGAACCAAGGTCACCCATTCAATAAACTGGAGACACAACAGGTTGCCTTTCCTGCAGGGCATACTGCCTCTTAACCATCGGGATAGGCCTGCAGCTCATCAAGCTGGAACAGTAACACTCAGCAAGAGGAATGGAGCTATCACAAAGCCTCTAGTCTGCTCCACTGAAGTCTGCGTGTTCACTACTCTCTAAACACTGTGCTGCACCTCCCTGAGAAATCGAAGCAGGATAACCTACAAGCATTGAGGTCAGCATCTCAGCTGTGTAAGAGAATTCACAAGTCAACAGCAACCCTTACATCTCAAAAAAAAAAATATTTTCTTGGTTAGTTCCTGGACACTTAAGTTTGCTGCAAAGTCACCTGTACCAGAAAGAACTTGAAGTCGCAGATGAAAGGGGCTCATCTACTGTTATCAAATCATCCCACATTAGACAGACAGCCCCTTCAAAGAGGTCAGTTCAACTTGAAAAACATCCAGGAAGCTGAGGTTTGTTCAAACCTAAATTGGACGCCAGTTCCATTTGCATGAGAAGGTCAGTGAAAGGGGGGAAGAGCTCAATGTTCTACATGGCCATAGAGAAACTCAATTTCAAAGAGACTTATGAAATAAGAAATGGCTTTTAATTCAGAAATGCTGCAAAGACAAATTACCCTTTTCTTGGAGAACTAAACACCTCCTCCTGACAGAGCAGGTACTTAACTAAGACAACACTCCTCTCTGGCAAACAGAAAACATGTTATTTGCTGCATTTCTGAAACACTATATAAACATGTTAGATTAGGCTTTTGGGTTTTTTTCTTAATACAGCACAATAAAAATCAAAAAAGTTAATTTTTTCAGAATGCCAGTGGCAACTGAATAGATGCTTAATGGAAGTAACCAAGATAGCACTGAGTAAGTCACGGGACAACTTCATCAAGGTGTAAGACAATAAAGTGGCCTATAAAAATGCAAGTGTTACAGTAGATAGCTAGGAATGCAATTTAACAGACATAGCCTGGAATTCCTCATTAGTAAATCCATAATTGTCCATGTTATGCCCTAATTTACTACAGAACACTTTGCAAGTCAGTGGTGCTTTCTGTTTCCATTTATCCTCCTACAAATACTATCTTCTTATCATGTCCATATATGAACACTAATAGCATCATTAAAAGTGCTCTTTTCTAGATCTTAAACTACACAAATAAGACACTATAGTAGACATGCACCACAGCTACCTTTGTACAGGTTCCAAAACAAGAAAAGTTCTCCTCTACTGGCAGTAGTGCTGCCAACATGACCAAACAAATTGACACTTGGATC
This sequence comes from Gallinago undulata, assembly GCA_026546715.1. NCBI lineage: Eukaryota > Metazoa > Chordata > Aves > Charadriiformes > Scolopacidae > Gallinago > Gallinago undulata. The sequence goes on from JAOTQQ010000009.1 coordinate 8,080,288, forward strand.
CCAGAAGACACGATCAAAACACAACACAACCTAGAAACAGAAAGAATCAAGAATTAGGAAAAGTGCACAGAAAAAATTAGAATAAAGGCAATTACACTCATTGATATTTTTTCCTGGAAAGGTCAAAGAAATGAAAATCTGGTGAATATATACTGTGCATCCATAATACGTAAAGATGTATACCTATACTGCCTTCCACAGGTTAGTATGCTCTCACAGTTTACAAATTTGCTGGTTAACATGCTACAGCAGACACACTGAGTCAACCTACTTCTGATATGTAACTATTTAAAAATTGTGTGGAAAACAAAGAAGACGTCCTTAACAGTCCTTCAGCTAATTTTCAGCATCAAAATCTAGCATAAGGGCAGTGGAAAAAACATTCTTCCTCTCATCCACCCTAAGTATTCCATGCACATTTCAGATTCTACATATTGCAACTGCTGCAGTCCCCTCAATGACCAAGTCACCTTGTTAAGGTTGCCAAATCCCATACGCTGCACTGCGGAAGTTTTCCACTCGGGAAGAGGCGGCACAAACTGCACTGCTGGAGGCTGCTGTTTCAACACTCCCAAGGGAAGAGTACACAGCACAGCATCACATTTGTAAATGAAAGTCTGGCTAGTAGATCGGGTATTTACAGCTATCACTTCACAGCCTGGAAAGGGGAGAGAAAACCAATTATTTAATAGGCTAGGAGGCAAGAGCATTGGATTAAAAATGAAAGAAGCTATCATAAAAGCATATTCACATCAGAAAACATCTTGTTTATGGAGACAGCTTTACATTAACAATTACTTAACTTGTAGGCAAGTGAATGTTACTGGCCACATAGCTCAGTTCCAGAAACTGCAAGTTTATACAGCATCTGAAAATGGCCATACTGGGGAAGCCTAAAGGTTCATCTAGGCCAGTAAATAATATTTAAATATATACATAAATAAATAGCAAGTGGAGAGTGAGCCTCTCACTGAGTGGCTCTCCCACTTGACAATTTCCCAAGTCCAATGTTTTGAAGAACAACAAAAAGATGTACTCTTTTCATTTGAATCCCTATTACATTAATTTATACTTCTATTTGGAACCAAGTCTTAAGCAGTCCAAGACCTCTTATTTCAAAGACTCAAGTCAGTGAGGTACAGAAATGGGAGAACAAACATGAACTTGTCCATCAGCAAATACAACCGAAAATCAAACCAGCTACAAAAATAGACAAAAAACATTAAAGATTTATTAATCCCTAACAGATTCCTATGCAATTCATCACAGTAAGAAAAGTGGCTGTCTAACCCAAAACACGCAATGGGAGGGTTTTTAGAAGATCAATCTTCATATCTGCTTCCAGAAGCACTGAAATCTAATTTCTATGATCACACTCTTTCAGAGCAGTTTTCTGGAGGAGGTGTTTTCATTTACCTGATGCTGTGTAGCGAACCTGTCGAACTGCTGTGTTTAATTTAATATCCAACCCTTCTGCCAAGGCTACAGGCACACAGGAATAGCCATTCCTCACAGTCAAGTGACTGCCAGTGAATTCAAAGTCATCATCCTAAAATGAAGATGCATAAAAAGCAGGCGCTTATAATGAAACCACATAATTAAATAGAAAATATTCAGCAACTCTACACAATGGTAACATTTTTTCAAAAACTTATTCAGAGTCAGTTGAATAAATTCCAAATGCTTTCTGTTTACTAGTCAAGTAATAAGAACAGGAACTTTCAGTAGACAGTTTTATTAGAGATTGTTTTGGCACTAACAAAAAGCTGTGTGGAACTCTATCAGCAAATTAGCACGTTAAGAGCCCAGTATCTGTATAAAAGCAGATAGGACATAACTGTTTAGAAATTGTTAACACAGAGAAGCTTCCGTGAGAATGAAATAAATATAGATTAAGCTTTCAGCGTATTGCTGAATGAATACATCGATTGGCTACCTGGTCCCAGTGCTTCAGAGAGAGCGTAGACAGGGGTGTAGCATTAGCAAATTCTAGGTTTGCAAAATGCCAGTCAAGTATTTGCCTGTCTCTTGATGACAGATAAACATCGCTAGAAAAAAAACCAAATACAAAGTCATTTAGTTTGCTAGAGCAGGATGTTGCAAATGCATCATTTTTGAAAATTTATTCACAATCTTTGAGTCCCTCCTGAGTGGATAAATAAAAAAAATTTAATAAGTACACAAGCAGATCCTGTTTCAAACATCGGGACCTCCTTCATGAAAGTTGACTAACAAAACCCAGCAAATTCACATTTTCAAGGTAGAGTTTGAAACAGAAATTTAAAAATTACATAAATAATGGCTTAAGTAGCACATATAAAGATGACAAATAATACATAGTATAATCACAGAGCACAAAATAATAATATTCTGCCAAAATAAGCAAGGTCGGTATGGTAATCGTTATTGACAAGAATTTTGAACCTCAAAGGCTTCCTGAGATCAGGCACTGGTTACAGTAAGGATTTCTACTGAAATGTACCCTAGCTAAGAACCACCTTTTTTTGTCTGAATCACCTTTAAAAACAAGGTGAGTTTTAAAGATGAGTTCTAAAACTGAAGAAGCTGAAACTTAATGTTTGTACCCTCCTAACCCGTTAAGTCACCATAATTAAAAGAAAGTATACCATAGAATTTTTGAAACTCAGCAAAAAGTAGTAAAAATCCTGCTTTGCCAAGTATTTATTTTTATAGTTTTTATCTTTACCTTGGTGGATTGGCTTCAAGTTCTTGTAACTTCTCTTCCAGCTTTCCTTGTGTTTCCGCCAATTCATCATACTCCTAATAAGATTAAAAGCTAACATTAAAATCAGTTTACATGTAAAAGAACTTAAAGACATCATATGGCACCAAACTAGACCTAATCTCCAGAAGAATCAGTGGAAGATCCACTGTTTTGGTAGAACATAAATCAAGTTCTTTTTTTTTTTTAACTTATAATCCACCATACTTCCCCTTCTGCTGTTCAAATATACAGTAGTCTACGCCACACCACAGAAAATATCAGTATGCTAGTATTTCAAGAATTTATACACTCAGATCTGAAGAACATGAAGATCCATTACAGCCTTGGTATTTCAAGGGTTCCTATGCTACTGAGAGCTTTTTCATAATGCACAAAATGTTATTTCTAGTCTTTTTTCTCTCTTAAGAGATTATAGTCAATATCAAGGACAGAAATTTCCAAAGCAGCAGCAGTCATGCAAAAGGCAAAGACATGATCGAATTCAAGTCTCTTTCAGAGTTTTATTTTGTTTGTTTTTCTTATTTCAGACAACAATCCTTTTGGAGTGTCCAATAATAGCAACAAGAGCACAAAGCTGTTCATTTGTGACAAAACAGAAGAGCTACTACTCTTGTATACACAGACACACCAAGCTTCCAAATAATGGTACCTATCTTCTGTTGAACAAGCAGCTGAAAATGATCCTTGGTTTTATCTGATCTGGGTTAGGCAAGGTGCCTTTCACTATCATAGAAAGAACAGTTTCTATGGTTTCCTTTTTAAGGCATATTTCTACATCAAAATACACACAGAGGAGGGAACTAACTCTGCCTGTCAAGACAGAACTGTGTAACTTTTGGATAGAACTAATTCTTTTATTCAGGAAACTGCTTTTTTAATCTTAGAGAAAGAGCACCTCTCTCCAAATACAGATTTTATTTCTAGACTTGTGAGACCTAACAGTACTAAGTCTGACCTAAAATTTAGCCTTCAAAACACTAAATGCTGTCTGACATGAGCTAGCACAGTTACCTAAAACTGAGCCTTCAACATGTTACTACTCTCCATCGTGAGCCATAAAAGGACGGGTATCTAAAGGTACTTAATGCAGCCCTATTACCACATTACAACCAAGAGTTACCATCAATCACATTCTCTTTAAAGTGCTGGACTGGGGTGAGAGATGTGGAAACATTTATATTGACTAATTTTATCTGGCTGCTGAAGCCCTCAGAAGCCACTGAAGTGCTGAAGCTACGTCACACTTTACCTTGCAAAGAGCAGTCAGATCTCTGTGTTTGCTTTTCACAAGGAACTCTGCTGTAATATCCCGAGGTGGCTTCACTTCTGATGCTTCCTTATACTGTTGATGAAGTTCTTTAATCTTCTCTTTTAAATTCACCATCTTTTTCAGGTGCAGTAATGGGGAGAAAGAAAGGAAAAAGAAAAAAAAAAAGAAAGAGGCAAGGTAGATTTCATGCAAGTTCCTGTGTGAAAAGAATATTCATCTCAAACTATGCCATTACACCAAAGACACTTCCTGATATTGGCAGATGGTACTTACATATGCAATTCTACCTCCAAGAAACCACAATAAATACTACCAACCCCAAAGTGATATGGCTTAAACCTAACATCATTGATTTCTTCCAAAATACATTGCAACACATTTTGTAACAACAAAAATATGTTGTTAGGATAGGAAAGGTGTCCTCAGTCATTTTTAATTTGAGAAACTTCCATGGAGAAGTACAACAACAAAAACATTTGAGTGGGCCTAAAACTGTTTCTACACTACGAATCAGATTTGTGGTAAAGAAAGTATACATTTTCAAAATGTTTACTTGTTACCTCAAAAGCCTCACTAATTATCAACCTTTCTGAGGGAAACTATGACACAACACTGTTATATTATGTCTGTCCTCTCCCTTTCTTTTCCTATATTTATGTTTTACAGTCTTCTTGACTATCTTCTGCCTAATCACTTATGTGTTTCTCCTCAAAAATGGAGACTCTTTTGTCATAACAGTGCTCCTCAGCAGATCTGAACAGATACATTTCAGAACAGCATTAATGGCAACTTTCTGATATTTTTCCATGGAAGTTTTTGTACGTTTTGTCACTTCCTGATAAATACAGTGCTTTTCTCTAAATGTCATGATCTGACCTTGTTAAGAAGATCTTTCAATTCCTCCTGTGTTTTCACAATTTTTTTCCAGTGTTCAATTTGCTCATCTTTCACATGCTTCTCCTGCAATCTGGAAAAGGTAAGAAGCAAGACTCAGTTCAGCATAAAATCCTCACATTATTGAGAAAACTCCTTATCACAATCTAATTAGTGTAATGCAATAAAAGCATACTATGGGATTTTTTAGTAAACACTCTTATGACAATTAGAAAATTAATACAAGTTTCTCTAAATAAAGTATACAGAACCAGCTGACCATGAGTATGAAGATACCCACTATTATTACAAGGTGTATCACAAATGCCATCAACTTTCAAGTAGCCTGAGTGGGCTGTACATACACCAATTCATACTAAGTCTATTATCTACTATCAGTTACTGTAGAAGTGATTTTCAGGAAGCTTTCAAGAAAAGATGTTTGCTCCTTTAAACATCTTTTGGTATATTTTGCTTCAATAAACGAGAAACATGTACATAAACAAGAACTCAACAGAGACCACAGAGCTGTATTAATTGAGCAATGCATACCCTAGAAGCATCACAATTGTTTCAAGTATCTTTTGGAAAATCTTCCACAAAATACGAAAGCCTACCACAAGAGAGAATTCACTTACTGTATGACAACTTCCAGAGCCTGACCTAGGGAGACAGGCTTATTATTGAGAACGTTAAAATCCAGCTGATGACTAAGATAGGATGTAGCTTCCAGCAGACGATTAAATTCTTGCTCCACCATTTCATCTTTCTCTTTCGGAACCTACGAGTCAAAAGAACAAACTTTCTTCTTAATAACCTATTCATAAATAAAAAATATATAGGTCACCAAAGCTCAAAGCCTCGGAGACAAGACACTTGAGTAGTACGAAGAAAGTTTAAAAAGAAACCGTAACGATAACACAGATCACAATCTCGAGTGCAGTCTAAATTCACATCACGTTATAACAAACTCAAAATACTACCATTCCCCAGAGAAGAGGAATGAGAAAGGCAAGGTGCAGAGAAATTCTTAGAGCAGTGTTCAAAACAAAAAGGTATCACATGCCCTAGAGCGACACTTCAAGAGCGCAACAAAATGTAGCTGAGAATAGCCCTCATAAAAAAGAAATTTAATACCCGTAGCTCTCCCAAATGGTGAGACACCTAAGTCTTTACAACACAAAGTCACTTTGCCAGGACGACTGGCCAAGAGCTACAAGAACAGCTTGAAAATCATGGTGACAACCAACCTCTCTTGCATGAGGAAAACAAACCAATTTATGGGTACGTCAAGATCTCCTTACTGGAACGTATATTCATCAAAGCTCCAGAAGCTCATCAATGTGACAAAGGACCACTCTGATGGTAGGATGGCTTTATACCATCAGAAAGCTTTAGAAAGCCTGTCATCGCACAGAAATTTATCTTTTGGAGTGGTCAGCATGACTAAGAACTACCAATCCAGCTTTTCCAGGATGATGGAGGAATCGCTGCAGGGCAGTTCCAGAATGCTGGTGTTTGGCTGTATTGAAGACACTCATTTAAATAGCACGTGCTGCTGCCAGCATGGAAATTTCTGTTAGGTGATGATGGCTGCATGTGCTGAAAAGAGCAACCATCCCATGGTAATAACATCTGTTAAACGCGGTCCAGGTTAAACAAAAGATAGAGAGAAAACACTGGGAAAGGGAAAAGGGAAAGATCAGCATGAAAATGAGAAAAAAAAAAAAAAGTATACACTTCAGAAAGACTGGGAAAGCTCTTGGATGACCCACATCAGAACAAAAAACAGCTTGAGATGCCGGTAACAGTGCTAAGCCTATTGCTATAACTCTAACAGGTGTCTCTTTTCCAACTGTTATTCACACCTAACTCAAGGTATACTGTGTTGACTGGGAAGTTGTATCAGTATCTCATTGCTTGAAGTAGGATTCCTCTTCCACTTTGTGGCTGGCCACTCATTCTTGTGCCAATAGTTATCTTCTAGCTCTGTCGGTCTTTCTTCTCTGGCATTTTCCAGGCTGAAACACTGAAGCTCACAACTCATAGTGACCCTTCATCTCCTTGTACATATCGTAAGATACGTATAAGAAACTCATGATCACCACTTTTGTTATATAAGCTTCACCTTCCAAGCTCCAGCTTAAGCATCTATTATGAACGTGATGAATGAAGTTGTATTGTTCAAGCACGCAGAGGTGGCACTGGAAAAACAGAAGTCAGCCAGAGTTGAAACTCAGATGCTGGAAGTAGGAGGGCAAGAAGAAGGACTCTCTACATACACAACAGTAGAAAAAAGGAAGGATAATGCAGACTGCAGACCTACTGTTGAGCCTAGCGGTAATGGATATGGAAAAGGCTAAAGCACTGAATTCCTCTGTGCCTCAGACTTTATGGATAAGGTCTGCTCTCAGGTCTTCCCAATCTCTTCTTTTATCAGTGTAATCTCAACAAGTTGGGGGAATGGACTGACAAAGGAAATTCAAAGGCAAAGCCTTTAAATGAGGAATACTCCTCGTGCATCAAGACAGGCTGAGGACTGACTGTTGGGTATCGGCTCTGAAGAAAAGGACATGACGATCCTGGTAGATGGCATTAAAAAATGCACACTTCCCAGCAACGTGAAGTTAAGGTGAAGAAAGGAAGAGAAACAACATTTTGCTATTCATATTGCCTACCTTTTCACAGCTGACATCAGTACCTCATTCAGAAGCTCAGGTAGCTGTACAGGCAGTAGAAATTCCCAAAGAGTATTCAGAACTCTTAAATGAGTAAATTTTTTGGAGGAAACCAACTCACCACAAATTAAGTATCTGAAACTAGCAATCATAAAGAGGCCACCCTATATGCAGAGACTTTGATTCTATCTTCACTTCTTCAGAAAGAAGTCTTTCTTAATTAGGTAACACCATGGTAAAGTCTAAAATAATAACCAGGCTTTAGAGGAGTGATAATTGAAGGTTTAAAACTGCTCAATCTTGTATCATACTGTTATGAGCAGTGAGAAAGGTTTATTCCTTCAATGCGTGGCTTAACGATGAGGACATACTCTCAGTGTGTAACACCTATGAACTTTTCCCTTCAGTAAAATGCAGATAGTGGAGAAAAGGACAAACTGGCAGGAACAGTTAAGTATTGAAAAAGATACTTGTGTAGATGTGGAATGCTGATTACTACTTCTAAATGCATTCGCTGCTTTAGATGTCCAGATTATTATCTGATGTATACTGTTGTTCAAGGAGATCTTTCATACTTCCCAGGAAGGCTGGGGAATTAGCTAATTTAAAAGCAACAACTTGCCTCCTGTCAAGCACCTTGAAGTCTGCCAAAATGGCACAGGGAGAAGTAGAACATGAGTGCTTTTATTTGAGACAAGACAGGCTGTGCTCTTGGCTGCTACTGGTGCACATAACTTGAGAAGGTTTTGAGGATGAGTGGGGCAATGCATGGACTTAGGCTTAGGGACAAGTTGAAAGGAACACGTAAAGGGACAGTATCGAGTAGACACTCTATTGGAAGGTGAGAAAAATTTCTGCTCCCTAAAAAGGTACTTAGAAGTTACCTGCCTGATACTCATTAGTAACTCAATGCAAATGCACCTTTGGAAGATGCATATCCTGTAGAAAGTGATTTCAGCTGTTTTTCATGGTTTATAAAGTAGTACCTTGATAGTGTCCTTTCAGCAATTGCAGCAGAAAAAAATACAACAGAAGCAGCCTCACATTTATTTGAGGATAAACTTTATACAGTGAGGTGAAAAATCAAAGTACTAAAAATGTGTAAACATTGCAGAAATACATAATTGGCATTTGATTTTTAGCAGTGCTAATAATCAAAGGAAAAAGTGTGGCAACATTAAAAGGAAAAGAATGATTGATGAAATAAGTGCCCTGGTGTAGTAGCATCATAGAGTATCTTCAGTGAAAACAACATAAAGACAAAATAAGCAACATAGCTTTCAGGTACAACCACAATCATCTGAGCAAGCAAATTCAAATTTTCTTTCTAGAGCTTCCATTTTCATTTACTGTGTATCATACGAAGTGACAATCTTTAACAGTTTAGATGGTCATGAGTTACAGGCAATACAGAGATCTGGTGGTAACAGATAGATGCAGATACTGAATGTCACATAATCAAGATTTTATTTTGACATTTGTGGTCATCTACCATCTGGATACCAATATTTTAATCTTCATTGCTCACACCACAACTTCTCTTCCTAATTATCTGTCATGGTCAAAACGGCTTCAATTTGGATAGTTTAGTCAAATGTTCCAGAAGCTATACATGGCAGACATGCTAGGAAACAAGGAGCACACACAGGCAACCTTATATATTTATTTATTTTTAAGCAAAAGAATAGCCTTCTGGTTCATTACATAGTCACCAAGACAATACTCAACCCAGGATAAATAGCATTTGACTGCAATACAGGAAACACTACAGAGTGATCAGAAGGAATATTCCTTTTCAGACAAACACTCTGCTCCCACTAGATGCTTCTGTAAGCGCCTATATCTTATAAGCAAGAGAAATTCCTAGACCACAGTGTCGTGGTTTAGCCTCAGACGGCAACAAAGGACCACGTGGCAGCCACGCGCACTCAGCAGGGCGCTAACCGCCGC
>JAOTQQ010000009.1:8089904-8138031 GCA_026546715.1 Gallinago undulata
TGAGACAAAGGCACTTTAACGGAACAGCAAAGGGTGCAAGAAACAACAACAATAACACTGACAGAGAAGTATACAACTGCCATTACGATACCGCCGCTTGCCGACCGCACGCGGAACGGACCCGACCGCTCTGCTCCTTCCCCTTCTCCCCGGGGGAACTTCCACTTCCGGTCCCTCCTCTTTTCCCGGCTAGCTCCGCCCACCCCCCTGGGCATGGCCCACATGGGATGGAATACCGGTGTCCCTGCTAGGTCCTGGGAAGAAATTAACCCTTTCTCCACCAGACCCAGTACACACAGGAGCTGCATATGCCCCAGGGGCTTTGCTGGATCCACATGACCTACATGCTGCGTACTGCCAACAGAAGGGAGCAGATTACAGGAAGGAAAGATGCATGGTCAAGCTGCAGGCATCACAGTGCTTCACTGAGACAATAAAAGCATGCTATAAAATGCAAAGTAGCTGAACTGTTTATCTTATTGGGTGGTGTTAAGTGAAGGAGCCTCTTCAAATTGCACAGGGATAAGGTTCCCCCACTGCAAGCTATTGAGGTGGAAAACAGCTGGGAGAGGGGAACCACAGCAGTGCAGAGGCAGGCATGGTACTGACAGGACAGGCTTCACAGGAAGAGCACTGACTGCTAGAATTGCCTACAATGCATTGGTAGATTTCCCTGAGTTTATTATAACACCCTATTCACTCATTTGTAGTAAGAAAACCTGCAGGTGCCAGGTTACAATAGGCATGTGCCAACGATCACTTTTTTAGGTCTCTAACAGAATCTCAGTATCCTCATCTGTCTTCCTTACTCTGAGGACCAAGTTTTAAGATTCAGAAGATAAGAACACTTCCAGTTTATACATGTGTGAAGTTCATCACTAAACTAGCACTAAACTAAACATCATATTTACGTCTAACAGCACTCCTAAACATTACAGCAGAAAGAAATCAATCTAATTAAGTTTGTGAATCCCAGCTCTATAACATTACTGCTGAACTGTGGCATGCATTCAACCAGCTGGCATAAGTTAATCAATTCTTTAAAAAGTAACATAGAAGTAGAACAGCCAGAATGAGCTCATTTCAGGGAAAAGGAATAGCAGCAACAACAGCAAGAGCTGAAGTGCCAGCACAGCAGACATCTGTTTCAAAGATGAGCGAGACAGACAACTCTCTAAGGAAAAACAGTAATGAATTTGGAAAGAATAACCAGGAACTTAGTTTCCACAAAATCTCTGAAATTCAAAGTTAAAAATTCACGTGGAAAGGACAGGTTTTAGAAGAATAGGTGCCGATATACTAGAATATTAATACACTGCCTAAAAATGGATACTGTCAATACTCTTTCTTCCTCTTCATGGAAGCTATCGTGTGCTAGACTAACCAGTAACAAATACACCTGAGATACTATTTCTATTCAAAAGGTTCATGACAACAGTATCAGACTTACAGCTTGTCCATTTGCTTCATAAAGTGGGCATTTTTGTTTGATCTTAGCCAATTCCATATTCACTTGTTTGCTGACCACAGCCATGGGATTTCCTCCTAGAAAACATTTTGTACAGTTAACAAGAGTATGCCTGCAAAGTTTGTCTGCGATTAAGTAAAAACAAAACACAGTTAAAGCTATTTCAGATACTAAACACACCAACTCCAGTGCAAAAAATGATGGATGAAAAATGTTAACCACCAAAGAGACTGAACTAGAACATCTACTTTTTTTTAGTTAAAAATACCCAATTATTTGGCCGTGAAAGGAAACAGAATAAGGTTTCAGATTGAAACCGCTTGTATCACAATTTTCCTCCCCATTTATTTTTCTTTTGAAAAACTCACCAAGTCCTGTTACTACCATTGCTCCTAGATCAGCAACATAGTTCCCTTTGCGAAAGGTAGCAACTCTTCCTCCTACTCGGTCCTTTTAAAAGAACAATATAATAAATCTCCAGTAACATTCAGCAGTACATGTCACTTAAATATCACTGAAACTTCTACAGAACATGGCTGAAGTACTCTCTTACCCAAAGGTTCAGTAAGTATAATGTACGCTTTTCCAAGAACCTCTGCAAATGAACACTTCATCTAAATTAATTTGCCTAAGTTAAGGAATAAAATATTTAAGTCACATTTAAAACAACAAGAAAAAAAAAGAAAAAAGGGAAAGAAAATGAAAAAATCCAACAGCTATATAGGAAATGATTCAGCTGTGCTTGAGAAAATTAAGTTTTAGGGGTAGAAAGCTATCAGCCAATTATCCCTATACTCCACAGAAGTGCCAACTAGCCAGCTATCATTCAAGAACATAACCACAAGTCAACAGCCCATTTTAGAAGCAGGAATACAAGTTTTTGATTCTTGACACATACCATTGGTTTAAGGATGACACTTATTTTCCTACCACTTTAAACTTAATAAGGAAAAAAAAATCCTCCTTTCCCTTTCCTCAGTCCAGCTAGCAGGATGATACAGAGAAATATCAATTACAATTGGGCAAAGGTCCCAAACAGCTACTGTTTAATATAAAAATGTAACTTTGAATTTTAGTAATTAAATCAGCAAATCAGAACCATGTAAACTAATAGTCTAAAAATTACAGAAAATGAGTGGGACAAACAAACCATCATGTGAATCAGTGAAACCTGAATCACCGAAATCATGTGAGCACTACAGACTACTGAAGAAGAGATGCAGGAGACTGGAGAAAAATGACTGAAAAATAATGCATTATTTTAAAACAGCCTCTTGCTAGATCTACATACTGGTTATAACAAAGATGAGTAGAACTAAAACCAGGTTACAGCACAGATCTTTCTTCCAGCTTAAAAAAAAAACAACACCAAAACCCAAACCAAACAAGCAATAAATCCCACAATACCTTCAGGTGAGCAACAGACTCAACAATGGGATTGTTGTGCTCTCCTCTGCTTTAGAGGTACAGAGCCTGTGAAGCACAGAGCTAGCAGCTCTTGCTCCCTAGTAACAAGAGCAGTAGCTAGCAAAATTAAGACCCTGAAACATTAATTAAAACAATCTGCTTAAGTTTTTTAATCCGTGCCAGAAAAGTGTCAGAAGCAAGTGTATTAACAAAATGAAGTGAGGAAGTAAGATAAGATAAATTTAATTCGTCAGCAGATTTATTTATTTTATATGAGTATCAAGTTGTTCTCAGTTGATTACCATATGAGAAAACCTTCAACTTTAAAAAAAAAGGTATTCCACTTAGGGCTAGATATTAAAGAATACCTTATTACTAGAAGAACAATCAGCTAGTTCCCGCATCACAAAATGATGCTTTCTCCTCCCCTGCGAAAGCATTAGTCAACATACAGTCAGAACAGATGTGCTTGTTTCCTACTGAGACAGGTTTAGTACTCAGCAGTACAGCTCAGCCATGGCAGGCGTGCAGCTGGGAGGCTGAGCAATACACTAGTACTGAATGTGGTAAAGTTCCCATAGAGAAGTAAAATAGCACATAAATTCATACCCTGGCTTCCAGAACTGTGACATCCATTCCAAAACTCTGCAACTGGCGAGCTGCAGCCAACCCAGACACTCCAGAACCAATAATGATCACCTTTCCGGTCTTCTTGGCTAAAGAAAGGGGAAAATGAGCTACAGCTTCTATATACACATTATTACAATTAAAGGGTTAATGTTAAAGTTGCATTTAAGAGATACCAAGAACAAAAAGAAGCTTCCTTCTCATCAGTAGTTCTGACAGAACAAACGCTTTAACAAAACAAATAGCCACTAAAAGAAAACTGAAGTAATTATGTACATAATATGATAACAGTGAAACACATTACAATTTATCTTACTTAATAAGACAGGTACAAAAAAAAATACATCAAGAGTGCATCTGTGACACAGAAGAAAACAGGACAAAAAATACTTCTGAAGGAAAATTATTTGAAGAAACAGTCTTATTAATTACAGTGGGACATAGCATCATAGTTTTATCTCTTCCTGCCCCAGAAGAATAAAACCTAGAAAGGACCGACGATTTCAACAGTTGTAAAATCCAAGCATCATATAAGCATGTAACAGACATAAGTACAGCATTGCTTCTGTCTTTTGTTATTCAAATGAGGAATGATAACTTATTAAACAGTGACAGCCACCAAATTATCTACAGACGATTTGCAAGCCTCCCCCCCCCAAAGTGATTTACCTCAATCCTAATGCCAAAATAAAACTCACGAACATCTGTAACCAGAAGGTTTTCTCACCTTTATTTATTTTCTTGGCATCACAATCCTAAGAGAAGCACTCAGAAATTTGTCCTAACAAGTCACCGAACAATAAAACAGAACTCCAATTAGAAACAAGTTTCAAGTTTCTTACTTGGAAGGGGCTTCACTCTTTTGTAGATACCAAAGTTGATTAGACCATGCCTTTCCAGATAGCTGTGTACTCTGTGAACAAGCACCGTATCACCTGAAAAATTGTATATGGTTTGAAATTATTCTGTATATTTGGCAGCACGTATGTACTGAAAATATTCACAAGCAAATGGGTCCCAGCAGCAACCCAGTCAAGTCACACTGAACACTTCCCTTTCTGCACTCCCAGTTGAATTCTACTGAACTGAATAAGGGTGAGGTTGAAGCTTTCTGCTGTTTTCTATGCTATAGTGCAGTTTAGAACACTGTCCAAAAAAGCTCTATAGAACATTAAATGCTTCTATTTATTTAGTGCTAAAGAACACCTTGTCTGAAACTGACTGCAGAAATATGGAATCTTTACCCAGAACTATAATGCAATTTGCCAGTATGAAGCCAACCCATTACTAGATCACTGAATTATCATTTTTTTATTTTTATAAACACAATAATTCGGTATTTTGCAATACTTGACAGTGTATCTGCATTCATTTCAGCATTACGTTCTTCTTTAATTACTCTTTCTTTGTGGCTCCCCTCCACCCTTTATCAGTTTACTGAGATTTTTTTTGAGAAGGGAGGAATGGTCTACATTTGCGAGCAGTAACTCCTCGCTCTTTCACTGCCTCCTTCCATCATGGCCACTCTGGTCAAGTCCGGACAAGTCCTTTTTAATGCCTCCCAGACATCTTACGATTAAGAACATCTCACAGCTGCAAGCCACCAAAAACACACAGCAAACCTTAAAAGCTGCATGTGAATTCACTTACAGGAAACTTCTTTGACAACCAAACTTTTTACCAGCTTTTTTGAATTCTACTAGGGATGTATTTCTTTACCAAATGAACCTGACAAACCTGAAACATGAGCATACTGCAATATGCCACTCTGTACTGGAACGCTCAGAGAGCTGCACTAACAAAAGGACCCATCTGAAGTCCACTCCTGATTCTGAGCAGCCTTTCCCCAACCAATACTGAAAAAGAATAGCAATGATATGCACAGTATGGTTTTGGCAGAGAAGACTTGACTTACTATTATAAGGTGCTTCTAATTGTTGGATAGTTGCCTCAAATGTCAACTGAATCTTTGGGTTATCCAACCAGAGCTGCAGCTGTATTTAAACAAACAATAAGACATTATATTAAGTAATACAAAAGAGGTGTTTTCCATGTGCATGTTTGTTACCAAATACTGTCAGTACATGAAATGCTCTAAGGAGTTCAGCTTCAGCAGTGCTATCCAAGCCACAGTGAATTTGGCCTTCCAGTGCTCTTTAAGGTGCAATACACTCAATTTTAGCTTCCAACACTTTCAAATAACTGGAAATGCATCAAGTTAGCCATCTCCTAATCACATATACAAGAAAACAAATACAGAAAGAACAAAACCTACAAAAGCCAGAATGCTTACATGTACAGCCTTCCTTCTACCTGCACAGTAAGTGTCATGTGAGTGATATTTTAACTGGGCATGAACATCAGCCAGCATCCTACTTTTCGGCATCAAATTTCACATTACTTTTGTAAAAGCTAAAGAACTTCCCATCTGGAAGAGTGCAAAGCACACAATCTGCATTTTTATATATAAATCTCTCTGATTTTAAAGGCTTCAAACCACAACTGCCCCGGCACTGCCACAACAGATCATTTACCCTACATTCATTTTTGTAAATTTTAACAATCTGATTTAACCAACAGGAATATAGCAAGGTAAACTGGAAATATCAGACTTACTAGTCTAACTCTTTTACCCTCTGGGAACTATGGGTGTTCATGCGCTCTTTGGTGTTTCTCAAATCCCTTGGTACTGTGTGTGGCAGTGTGCTCTCCCTGGTTTTCCCCTCTCCTTGGGCCACGGTCATCACAGCCATCACAACATCAGTTGCGATAAGTTGCATCTGGACATTGGGGGATGGCTGGCAACACAACCCAAACACTGTCTGAAGTGGGGACCCAGATATTTTGTTCCCAAGAGAATATGGCTACAGGTCAATTATCTCACTCTATAAACAGTGGACAGCCCAAGAGCCCTTGGAGCTCTCCTGCAAGGCAGCGGGCTGCACGTCAGGATCTCCCCTTGAGTGGAGGATGCTCGTTTAAGGTTCTACTCCTCAGGGCTGAGTAATTCCTTGCCACAACAGCTTCTCGGTAAGTGACTAATAGCATGCTAAACTTTGATATCTTAGCTAAGTGATATAAAGGATCGATTGTGCACATATAATCCTTCAGACACAAAGAGTTGACCAAGTCTGGGACAAGGATTGGATCCAGCCGCACCCAGACTCCTCTCTGGGAAGGTGTTTAGAAAGCCAGGGGGTCCTTTCTGAACATCCACTCAACAGGAGGGTCCCCCTGACAGCTTGTCTGACCTGTCCTCTATGCAGTAAACAACTGAGTGCGCTTTGCCATCCAATCTTGTAAAACACTATTGCATTTACTACTGGTTTTGTTAAATCATGGTTCCATCTTAATATTTCACTACTTCTCTCTTAAAAGTGAAGTTAATCACTGCCTCCAACTCCATGTCAGCTCTAAGTAAGAGGATGCACACTGCAGTTCACCGCTCCTCCGGAGCTCTGCTGAGCACTGCATTTATATCACCATTTGCTTCATCTGCTGTTTTAGAACCTCTGCTATCCTGACCAGAGGAGACCAGAGAACCATAGAAAGGTCAAAAATCAGATGGAACCTTGAAGATCACCTTGTTCCAACCCCCCTGCCATGGGAACGGACACCTCCCACTAGACCAGGTTGTTCAAAGCCCTAAAGATCTTCTCACAAGTCTTCCTCAGAAAGGGATTCCCGCTTAGGAACTTCTCCGAGTTCCTCCCTTACAAACAGGGACTGAAGAACACCACCACAGCATTTTCCAGTGCAGCCCTGCAAATACCCTTTGTACGCATTTCTTTAAATCCCAGTCATTGATTAGTTTCAGTGGAAGGCTTTTCTGCTTCTAATGAGTTTGTAAAAGGATAACTCACCATGAATTTTGAGCAAGCTGTTGCTCAAACTTTTAGGCTTGCCTTGGTCTGGTTTTAGGCATCTCACAACTTCCCAGAAGTTACAACTTAAGTGAATATAGAGAGATTTCACAGGAAAAAGAGAAGTCATGCTCATAGCATGAAGATGTCCACCATGCATAAATTTCAAATAACTTAAAGAAGTTATTAAGTATTGGTTAATAAACTGTGATGCCCCTTGATCATAGAATGGTTAGAGTTGGAAGGGACCTTAAAGATCACCGAGTTCCAACCCCACTGCCCTGGGCAGAGACACCTCCCCAGGTTACTCAAACCCCCTCCAACTACCCCTCCAGGGATGGAGCAGCCAGAGCTTCTCTGGGCAACCTGAACTAGGGTCTCACCACCCTCACAGGAAAGAATTTCTTCCTGAGATCTCCACTAGATTTCCCCTCTTTCAGTTTAAAACCATTTGCCCTTGTCCTATGGCTCCCTTCCCTGATCAACAGTCCCTCCCCATCTCTCCTGTAGGCCCCCTTCAGGTACTGGAAGGCCATTACAAAGTCTCCCTGGAGCCTTCTCTTCTCCAGGCTGAACAACCTCAACTCTCTCAGCCTGTTCTCACAGCAGAGGTGCTCAAGCCCTCTGATCATTTTCATGGCCCTCTTCCGGACCCATTCCAACCGGTCCACGTCCTTCCTGTATTGAGGACTCCAGAGCTGGACACAGTACTCCAGGTGGGGTCTCACCAGAACAGAGGGGCAGAATCATCCCCCCTCGCCCTGCTGGCCATGCTGCTTTTGATGTAGCCCAGGATGCAATTTGCTTTCTGGGCTGCCAGTGCACATTGCCAGCTCATGTTGAGCTTCTCATCCACCAACACTTTCAAGTCCTTCTCCTCAGGGCTGCTCTCTAGCCATTCTCCATCCAGCCTGGATTTGGGCTTGGGATTGCTGTGACCCAGGCACAGGACCATGCACTTGGTCTGACTGAACTTCACGAGGTTTGCATGGGCCCATCTCTCCAACTTGTCCAGGTCCCTCTGGATGGCATCCCTTCCCTCCAGCATGTTGACTGCACCACACAGCTTGGCATCATTGACAAACTTGCTGAGGGTGCACTCAATCCCACTGTCCATGTCTCCAACAAAGATGCTGAACTGCACTAGTCCCAGTACTGACCTCTGAGGAATGCCACTCATCACTGGCTTCCACTTGGACATTGAGCCGTTGATCGCAACCCTTTGACTGCAGCCATTCAGCCAATCAAGTGGTCGATCCATCAAATCCATGTTTAGACACCAGGATGACGCGTGGAATAGTGTCAAATGCTTTGCGTAAGTCCAGGTAGATGATGTCTGTCGCTCTGCCCTTATCTACCAATGCTGTAGCACATTCATAGGCGGCCACCAAATTTGTCAGGCATGATTTGCCTGTGGTGAAGCCATGCTGGCTGCCACCAATCACCTCCTTTTCACCATTTTTCACATGCCACAGCAGAGCTTCCAGGAGGATCTGCTCCATGATCTTGTCAGGCACAAAGGTGAGAGTGACCGGCCTCTAGTTCCCCAGGTTTTCCTTTTTTTCCCCTTTATGAAAGGGGGGATTATGTTTCTCCTTTTCCAGTCAGTGGAAACTTCACCAAACTGCCACAACTTCTCAAATATAATGGAGAGCAGCTTAGAAACTTCATCCACCAGCTTGCTCAGGACCCATGGATAGATTTCATCAGGTCCCATGGACCTATTAGGCACCCTCAGGTTCCTTAGATGGTCTTGAACCTGATCTTCTCCTACAGTGGGCATTTCTTCATTCTCATAGCCCCTGTTTTTGCCTTCTGTGACTTGGGTGATGTGGTTACAGCCCTTGCCAGTGAAGACTGAAGTGAAAAAGTTGTTCAGTAACTCAGCCTTTTCCGTATCTCTTTCCTTCTGGAGAGGGCCTATGTCTTCCCTCATCTTGCCTTTATTCCTGACATACTTACAGAAATTTTTTCTTGCTATCCTTGATCTTCCTGGTCAGATTTAATTCTATCTGGGCTTTAGTATGCTCTGGTTCCTGGCCACTTGGACAGTTTTTCTGTATTCCACCCAGTCTACCCATCCTTGCTTCCACTCTCTGTAGGCCTCCTTTTTGGTTTTGAGCTTATTCAGTACTTTCTTGTTTATCCATGCAGGCCTCCTGGCTTTTTTGCCTTTTTCTTTTTTTCTTTTTCACTTCTTTCTTGGGATGCACTGCTCCTGAGCTTGGAGGAGGTGATCCTTGAACACTAACCAGCTTTCTTGAGCCCCTCTCCCCTCTAGTACTTTTTCCTATGTTACCCTGCCAAGCAGGTCCCTCAAGAGGCCAAGGTCTGCTCTCCTGAAGTCCAGGTTAGTGAGTTTACCGTGTACCCTCCCTTGCTGCCTCAAGGATCTTGAATTCTACCATCTTGTAATCACTGCAGCCAAGGCTAACCTTGAGCTTGACATTCCCCACCAGCTCCTCTTTGTTGGTAAGGATGAGGTCCAGCGTGGCTCCTCTCCATGTTGGCTCTACCATTTGAAGGAGGAAGTTGTCTTTGCCACATTCCAAGAACTTCCTGGATTTCTTGTGCCCTCCTACCTGTCCGTAGAGGGCCTCATCCACCCTGTCGCCCTGGTCTGTAGCAGACCCCTACTGTACCATCACCTGCCCCTGTGCTCCCTTCAATCTTGACCCATAAGCTCTCAGTTGGGTCTTCATCCATCCCCAGGTGGAGCTCCATGCACTCCAGCTGTGCAATGAATGCACAGGGAAGCACCCCCTCCTGGTCTCTCCAGCTTGTCCTTCCTGAAGAGCCTCTATCCCTCCATTCCAACACTCCAGTCCTAAAAGACCTCCCATCACACTTCTGTGATGCCAATAAGATTGTAGCCCTGGAGGCGTGCGCATGTCTAACTCTTCTTGCTTTTCCCCAGGCTACGAGCATTTGTGTGAAGGCTGGGTGCCTGATGGAGCTGAATTACTGGCTGTAGTGGCTCTATTTCCTTCCTTCTACTTTTCAGGTGGCTTTCCTTTGAGGTGTTTTATCTGTGACTTCCCAGTTCCCATTGCCTGAGGAGCCCCTGGCTCATACACATAAGACTTTGAGTGTGCTGCAGCATACCCAGCATATCTCAGAGCAACAGGTTGAAGGCCTTTGCTAGTGACCCATCCTTCAGATCTTGGAGTATCTTAAACCTATTAAAAAAAAACCTGAACGCTGCATATGGGGTCTTTTCTCTTAAAAAGCAATTTTAAAAATATTTCTTGCTTTTCTACTGTTAGTTTTTCTAACATGATTTAGGTTTCTAAAACACTCTTTTCTAAATACAGGAAAAAGCCCAGAACCCTGAGAAAATTAAAAGCCTTATCACAATTTAAAAGCATCATCTGCAAGACACCATACTACTGTTTAAGTTTTATTAAGTTTTAAACTTCAGGTATGCTTGCCTGAACTCAAGTGAATTACCTGAATATTGTCCCTTCTTTGTATATTTTAAGATGCATGGAAGTTTTGAATTGGACAGAAATGCTACAAACATTCAGAAGAATTTCATTTCTCGAATGTTACAATTTCTTTTATGAAATCAAAGCTGTCAAAGTAACTATTCTGTTCTGAGAATAAGCCACACGACTGGCTTGGTATCTCAGTATTTTAGCAACTGAATGCTAGACAAAACTGAGAGGTTCGCCTTATTCTAAGCAACAATATATTGGATTATTTCAGTATTCTTAAGAGACTTCTTTAATCTGAGACCAAGTAACAGAACAGTTGCACCAGCTTTCTGATTGCTTCTATCTTTTTAAAAGCTGCATTAGCTGAATCATGTAACTTTGATGGTTATTATGACTGTGTTATGGGTATTGTACATATACTACAGATTCTTTATGCTGCCTCACAGCATTGCTTCAATCCAGGACTGGATAACACCTTCCTTGGAAATTTAGAGCATGATACGATGCCAGAAATAAACCCCCAACGTCTCAATTAAAAAAATAAAAATAAACTTCCAACTGTTAGTGAGGGTAACTGCCAACAAGTCTTTGCATGGTACACAAATGCCCTACCCCTTTTTATCAATACTTTTATAATAAACTTACGGTGCGGTTCCTGATGTACAGAAACACCTTCTGAGTCTGCTGTGGACCACTGATTATATCAGGGAAGCAGGCAGCTTCTTGAGATGTCATACGGTCGTGTGGAAGTCTACTCTGGAAAGCTGCACCCTCCACACCTACAATAAAAAGACAAGTTGTCTACAGGCACTGCAAAAGTAACTGCTAAGTAAGTATTTAAACACTACCCTTCCTAGCGAGTGCATCTATCCTTGAGATGGTGGCCAATTCCACATTATACTTTCATTTAGTTCTTTATTTATTTCTGCAAGACATGCAGGTTCCCAAGTCAACAGCTCTTTGAACAACAAGTATCATCTAGGCGTGACAAAAAAGCTATACTCTGGGGGTGGGAAAACACAGAAAAGAAAAGAAAAGAAACCCACAGAAAACCTGAAAAGTAAGGGGGGCAGAGGTACATATCAATATAACATATATCATACTATAGATAGCACATATATCTATAATATCAATAAAACATAACTGCTTTAGATGCTGTCCCTCATTTGTGTGGTTTCCAGTTTCAATCAGAACATGAGAACATTCTGGAACCCATTCAAAGCCAAAAGGTCTATATGATAGAAGCACAATGCCTACAGTCCCCTCTCACCTGCTCTTCAAGGTCTGCATTTGGACTGAAGTCCTCAAGCTAGAGGAACTGATCCTTTTGTGAATATTTCATATATTCACAACAGACAATGCAATGAAATACAATCCTACTTATGCTTTTCCTGTGTCCCTTTCCCAAGTGCTGCCTACAATCAATAACTACAGATCTCTGACTTTTCCTTTTAAAAGCTCCACATGCAAGAGAACATATACAGGAGACGTTTTCTCTACAGAAAGACTCCATTCATAAAGGCATCTGTACTTCTATCAATTCAAACATTGGTAGTGCAGTAAAAACACACTTACGTACTCTACATTCCTCAATCTCATTCAAATGTTATACTATATATAAAGTAACAAACTGAGACACAGGTGCATAAAGCGCTACAAGTACAGTGCAAAAGTGAATCTTGCAGGCCCAGCAAGCAAAATTAAATACTGAGAAGTGAAATACAGAAAGAACAATATAGCTCTCATATGTCCCAGGAAGTGACTTAAGATCAGGACAGAGAGGGGAGAGGACATTCAATCTGGAAGGATATAAGCCAATATATCCCAAGGGGAAAAAAACGTAAGTAATGCAGTAAGATTAAGATCATTTGCTGAAACTGGAATTGTTCAAAATATTAGAAAATATAAGCTTGCAGTGTGTTACATTAAGCAAAACAACTGTGTGAACCTGGAAGTTCATGTGCAGAGGTACACACATCACCGTACTGGGAAAAGGAATTCTATTCTTTCAATTCTGGTGCAAACACACATACCTTTAACTTCCAAGCATTTTTACATCCCAAAGACGAAGAAAAAAAATTTAAGGAAGGCAAGAGCTGTGAAGCTCACAAAATTCATACACAAGCAAAGATTAGAAGATCCAACTGTGTGATGACTCAAGGTAAAGAAAACTGTCTATAATAATTTACAGGAATTTTACAAGAGGAAAGTAGTAACAGTGCACTGCAAGTAAGTAAAATGAAATTAACAACAGGAAAAGTTGACACACCTGCAACACTTCTCAACACTGATATTCAGCTATGGAACAGAAACCCATAGGTCTGCTAGAACTTCATCTTCTCCAGTAATAGACATCCCCCAGCCCTTCTGCTGTCCTGCAGTCTAAGGAACTTCATTGAAACAACTGTGCAAACATCCACACATAAACGCTACACTATGAAGTCCGTAAAACTGTACATGGAAATCAAAGTTACCAAATCTCTGATACATACTTTATTAACGTTAACAAATCTAAATTAAGGTTCTAGACCATTAAGTGTTAGCACAAAGCCCAGCAGCACAATTTTGAGAGAATGACCAGTTAAACAAAATTTGAAATGCTGAACAAATGCTCCCTCTTACGGGCTTGTGTTAAAAAAGAGTGTGTCTTCTCCAGATATTTGCTAAAAAGGTTGACTGTCATGCAGTGATCAACTACCAGGAAACTCTCAGATATGCGGATTTAAGGCAACTCGCCAGTTTCTTGAAAAGCTCTGTGATTTATTTCTTCAAACTGAGAAGCCAGGGAAACTGGCCCTCCTGTAACAGCCTTGGAAAGAACTCCAAGGTGGGGTTTTTTTGTTGTCTTTTTTAAGGCCATGTGTCTTCCATGGCAATACCTGAACTTTAAAATGTCAAAATAGCTCCAGATGAGCACTGGCATTTAGGAAAAAAAAAAAAAAGACCGCAATAAAGTTTGACACCAGAATTTAGAAAAAGCCGAATATATCAGCAAAGATACTATTTTTTTTTGCCCCAACCACTTGAAGTTCTTATAAGAACTAAATGTCCTTAAATCTACTTTTGCAACTACACAACTCAAAGTTCAATTAATTTCAGGCTGATTTAATCTCCCCCATCCCATGCCCTTTCTGCTTATGTTTCATGAAACTGACACAGTAAAGGGAGTACCACTTCAGAACTACACACACTTTCCTTGGGGCGGGCAACTCCTTAGTGACTGTAGGAACAGCTATGCCTAGAATGGATTCTCATCTCCTCTTCACAGTTTCACAAATACACTTGCCTTTTCCTGACATTGAGCTTCAGTAACTAATGTGAAGTTTTCATTATCCTCTTCCTCACAGAAGAAATCTTGAGGGATGCTGCTCATTTAAAGACTTAACAAAACATCTGCAGATGAAAAACACTCTAAAGGAACGTTATTTGGCTTCCGAATCAGACAATTGCTAAAGCATACCCTCAGCATATATATATGTAAAATGCAAAATATGTAGTATTTCCAAACAGCCAACGTCTGCCTAAAAATTAAACAGGCAATGATGCATCCTCAAGCCCGTAACATCGAATAGTCAGAAATTCTACACAGGTGGTAAGATCCATAGCTCCTTAACTCAAAACAGCAGGGATGCACTCTCAGATGAATATCTTGAAGCTGTATTTGCTTCAAAAAGATCAGCTTGGAGGTAGAGAATAAGTTCTGGAGCCTTCAACTCCTTTACTTAAAACCCTAATCCTCAAGTGAGAGTGACCAAGTAGGAGGAGGATTTTCAGTAGCACTCTAAATTCTTAACAGTAAAGATACCAATTCCGTGAATTAATCAGTAAGTGCATACTGCTAGCATCAGTACTTTGGTCAAATGGCAAATGCAATTCCCAACCCACTCCACTGAGAAGCAGACTAAGAATCTCCTCAACAGATAGATCCCCTGGGCTAACCACTGACACATAGCTCAAACACAAACCCTTTCAAAAGAAAAAGCAAAACCAAAGGAGCAGAAAGGCACTCCATGCTATGTTTCGAGCAAATTAGTTAAAAGGTCAACTGTGCTGAAGCCCAGGGCTTCCTGTGTCATTCCAGGTGGCAGGAACTGGCTAGGTAAGAAGTATCTTTTTGCACATTTGGACTCCTCTAAACATGGAGAGGAGTGGAGGGATGAGAGATCGGCCTGAGGCATTTCAACATAGGTCAGCATCCTTTTCCACAGTTGGTACAGACCTCAACTGACATTTGAAAATACCCCTCACTTTTTAACCAGATGGGTAGACAACTCCTGTTTCTCTGTCTAAATTCTGAACAAGCACACCCATGCGCACTCGCAAGCATCAATGCCTAACTTGGCGGCTCTTGCTACTAAGTGGCAAGCATCAAACGCCACCCTCACCTGATGCTTGGCCGTCTCCATACCCTCCAGAATTGTCGTCTTGAAGTCCTCCTGCTTGCCCTGTGGAAGGAAAGAGGAGAACTCAGGGACCTTACTCCATAAGTTAAACCATACTGGACATAAAGGCCCGGCAGTTGGCGTTTTAGGTATTAAATTTCACCAACTAAACCCGTTTTCTGAGAATCATCCCATCTTCTGGAACCTAGGTTCAGGGCACAAAACTCTGTGGTCTTCTAAAGTGTCATCCATGTCACTGGAACGCTTTACATCAGACTTTATGGGAAATAAAGAAGTACACAGTATGTAGCATTCCTTGTGGCTAAATACTTATGATCAACTTCATTAATGGCTAGGATTTGAATAACAAGATTACATTTCTTACTGCCAAGATCTGGTGGATGGATACCATCAGATTCCATGGTTCTCAAACCACAAGAATTTTATAATCTTGCCCTTGGTACTCCCAAGTCTCTCCATATGCAAGGGGATAGATTGAACCATTCTGAAAAGCCTCTAACTTTCAAGAGAGCCTATTTATTTTTTTTTGGCCATAAACCCTTCCTTGAAGCTTGATGACAGAACCCTTTATGAAAGGCTCCGATCACTTATTTTGGCTTCACCACCTTTGATACACCAACAACCTTCTAACACACTAAGACCACCTTGAATCCAAGTACACGTCAATACCACTGGTGAGTAATGTGATCAATACCCAGCACTGAGAGACATCAGTCTTTCAATGTATCTAGGGCTGGAAACATAAGGAAAGGCAAAGCACTCATCTGAATCTAAGTCCTAAATAGCAGCCTTAACAGGAATACAACACAACCAGGAACAGAGCATTTCTAAAACAGAGATGAGTACAGCTGCAATATCTGCAAGAACAAAGCTAATATATAGGTCATCTCACACACTGCTAATCTTCAGAGGAGATGCCAGCTCCCAGTTTATCTCATACGTGGTATTTTTCCACAGTCAGAAGCCTGACCAAAAGTCTGGTCTCCTCCAGAGAACAGGAAGCCATGGAACACCACAGAGACAGCTGAGCACTGTTTGGCTGGTCATTCCTCTGCCACGGCTCCTGCAAACCAAGTGCTTCAATGGTCAGCAAATTGGGTGTCTTCTAAAGTCCTCACTGAAAGTGACTGCTGAAGGCAAGGTAGCAAATAGAACAGTCACTTCCTAGAGCACAATGCCTCAACATGTCATCTCCAAACAGGTAAGAGTAATGTCTAACCTGAGGCCAACACACAATTTTTAAGATTACTCTTTAGAGTTTGGGGCTGGGTGGACAATCTTGCCAGAACCTAATTTGAGGCTTAAAAAAATTTCATCTGAACTACAAATTTAACTCCTGAAGCAAGACACAGAAAGTGAACCAAACATTTGCATACTTTAATAACCTGAATTAGCATCTGGAATGCTGTAGCATTACACATCCACAGATAAAAAAAATAGGAACTGAAATAAGACAGACATTTTCACTCAGCTACAGTAGAGGAGCAATAGGCAGTATAATAATTCATATAATCAATCTACCAGCAGGGAAGTTCAGGAACTCACAAGAGATTGTGACAAATAATTGTATTTTGACAGGTTCCAGAAGTCCCAAAGCTGGATTTCTATGAGTTAATGTATCTGCAACAGCAAGAGAAAATTCCACACTTCACCTAAACTGTAAGCACATTATATTGCTGGGAACATTACTTCCTGCTTCCATTCTGAGAGACTAACACAACTCAAACATTACTATTTACGCTCCAGCACAGGCCATTAACTTGCAGGAGAAGTTACACTTCTGACTTCCAGAAGTTAAGAAATTGAAAGGGTGCTGACATCAGCCTGTGGCACTTGTTATTCCTGAATCAGAATGCACAATAAGTAAAGGGGGCAAAATTGCTCTTGGTTTATTTATAAAAAGAAATCAATATTTTCCTCTCTGTTAATAATAGATAAACCATTTTCAATGTTAGGTCAAAAAAAAGCATCACTATTAAAGCTTGCTCAGACACAATTCTAAACGCTACCCAGTCAGAGTACAGAAGTGTGGAAACAAGGGCTGCTTGTAGAGATTGCCCTTCCTTCCCCAAAAGAAAGCCATGTTCCAGCTACTAAGGAAGAAAGCAGGAAGCAAACTGCTACTCCATGTTAACATCAAATTACTGCAGCCAAACACAACACGTGCAGGACCAGAATCTGCTGAAAGTCTCAAGGCAACAGAATAATGGACCATGAGCTGAACAGCAATCAGGAAGATGGTCTACAAAGGAGTCCACTTCATACAACCACCCAGTGTCTTAAAGTAAAGACCAGCAGCACAGAATTACCACCGAGTACTGAATTTTATTAGGAAAACTGACAAGTCAGATGAAAGACAGACACAGAACATGACTAAATTTGACTATTCACTTGACGTTAATCTGGCTCTAATTCAGTCTCACACATCCTGGGAAAGCAGCAGCCAGAAACAGAAGATTACCACAAGGTAAGAATACTGACATAACTAAAGAGACAGGAGTTGGTAAAGAATATCTTCAGGAAGCTATAAAAAATGAAAATTCAATTTGGTGAGGGCAAACAGGTAAGATCCTTAGAGAAGAAAAACAAAGGAAGCAAGCTCCTTAATTTCAAAAGGGATATTGGAAACAAAAACACAAATGAAAGTGAGCCTGCAGGGTTTCTGCTTCCAGATAGTATTTCTCAAGTGAAAAAGAGGAGAGATTCTTTAAGGAAATTATCTTAATGATTAAATACCGTTGCTCCTATTAAACTGCACTGCAATAACGTGTGGTAAATCTTGCAAATCTAGACTATAACAATCTACAGGGTCAAAATACGTGGAATTCCCCACAGCTGAACATCTTAATGGAGTCCATCCCATGTAAGACCAGCATTTTGCTGTCACCTGAAGTGCAATACTTAATGACCTCCTTCTACCGTCAACAGACAGACTAATGAAATACCAACTACTGTCACTGTTACGTTTAAGTTTGCACAATTAGGCTTTTCAATATAAAAGGTCATAACCTGTATCATGACAGCTCTACACATCTACTTCATTACTGATGTGTTTACAGGCTTTGAACATACAAAGGAAATAATTAAGGTCTGCAGTAAGAATAAATTAACAGTAATACACAAGCTAACTTTTTGTATTTCCCTAAGTTTTCAATATGCAATCTTGCTCTAGTATTACTGTCCTATTTAATATTTCTTATTGAATACTCATCTTTCTGCTTCAAAGAAGTGACATACAGAGAAAACCACAATTATAAACATTGCTTCTATATACAGCGGACTCCATGCTAGTAGCTGTTTGAATTGGAAGTTTCCATGCACTTTAACAGTCAGCATGAGAAGACCTGATTCTCCTGACACCTGCATTAATAAAAACAAAAACACACAGCTCCACCAATGTAGCCTTTAAAAATAGAAGCCTTTAAAAACAAGCAAGACTAGCTATGGAATGACAACTGAAAATTTGTCATCTTCCTACATCGCTGCTTTGTGCATATCACAGGATTTCTAGGCGTGGAGAAAAGCTACAATGACCTGAAATTAACTTAGTCCTAGACAGCTAGATACAGCCTGGTTGAAAGTTGGTTTTATTTAGAATCACAGAACGGCTTGGGTTGGAAGATCACTTAGTTCCAATCTTCCTTCCACCTAGTTCCAATACCTTCCACATTTCTTCCATCATGAGATAAAACACTATACTTCACTGATCATGCCTCAGACTGATTTCAATAATCATTCTTAGAGGCATAAAATGGCATCTGTGAAATATCAGAAGAGTATTAATATTATGTTTCAAGGATTAAACCTAAAGTCTAAGATAAATTAAATTGTAAACTTAAGATACTTGCTGAATTATAACTATTAAAATTCCATTTTTGATAGATCATGTACAAGTAAGGGCAGGAAGGATTTTTACCATTGCAAATATTTGGTCAAGTGTTTGAGCTATAGTACTCCTGTATCAGACCAGGAGTCAACAAGTCACAACTGAAGAGAGATTACAGGGTAAATCCTAAGAGACAAAACACAATTGTGGCTTTTAATATGTTTTCTGAAACTGAAGGTAAGCATCGCCAAACTGACTTCAGACCTATTATATACATTCTCAAACCTGCCAGCCAAGAAGAAGCCAGTTAAAAGCAGCAGAACTGAAGACTAAATTATTCACATCAGTGACGAACCAGCAAAAGTTCAACTCCTAGATTTCAGCTATTGCCTAGGACCAACCAGCACGTGTTGTATCATGGAAACTAACCTCTGCAAAAGCATGATTTTGTAGATAGCAGAGTGAAATACCAACATCAATCTAACTCATGGTGGTAGCTGTAAACACAAGAGGTAAAGAATGGATAGAGTACTGCTAATACTGTAAATTTCAAAAGCTGCTTCCTGAACAAGACTGACTAAAAAGCTTTCCAATGTAAAGTGAAGCTTTACAACTCTGTCAGAGGTAATAAGGAAAGCACTGAAGTTTAAGAAAACAGTATCCAACCAGAATTTAAGATTAGAGTCATAGTTTAAAGCCACAGCAATCACTGTAGATTAAATCTGTTCTCCTGCACAGCAACCCCCCCCAAGTAAATCTAACCTTTTCTCTCAGAGGAGTAAGTGAAAGTTGGTACAGGAGCAGGCATGGCAGCTAAGTGCCAAAGAGGCTATTCTGATCAATAAGCTTCCAAAGACAAGTCAATAAGGATCATGAGAATCTGGTATGAGAGGTTTGGCCTTATTTGGAATTAGATAATGCATATTCATATCTTTATCAGGCTGCTCTTCTGCATTTTTCCCCTTCTTTCACATATGGGGCCAGCAAAGAAAGCACTGCTGAACAATCATTCAAAACCAGATACAGGATTCGTGATGCTGCACCTGACCCCACTTAATTTCTGGCAATAAAACAGGTAAGTATTGTCAGAGGAGAAGGTCTCTCTTTACTCACCAGATGGCTCCTCTGGCTCACTTTCATTCTCTTCTTCTGCAGGAGCTGGTGGAGGTGGTGGTGGTAGTTTTTTCTCTTTCTCAGCTTTAGCATTTCTCTCTTCTTCAGAGTAATACTCATCTTCTGACAGGTTTGCAAGACTCTCATCCATCTCTCTATACTCCACCTGTAAAAAGCAGAAAAAAGGATAAACAAACTGAAGATGTCTGTAAGTCTCACTACTAAAAAGAACATTGCAAGCAACAAAATTGGTTAAAGCTCAAAGAAAAGACCTGAGTTACCTTGTCCAGAGTCTTATTACAGCTACCATAAAAAACTTCAACAGCTTAACAAGTTCCACATTCTTACCTTCACTAAAAAAAAAAGCCTTCAGCTCTCAAGAGTCCAATAGTAGGAACTTTCTACTCACATCGAGCCCAGACTACGTGTATTTTTTATATCATCATTTAACCTCTCTAGTTTCCTTCCCTTCCTTCATCTCCCTGTCAAACTCAGGAATAACAAGTTGACTCTATGTCCAATCACTATGTTCCAACTTGAATTCATCTGTCAAACACGAGTGACCAGAACTGTACACAAGATTTCATCTTGCCCTGGTACAGAGGATCATGTCTGCCTCCTCTCCAGGATGGTCACACAAGGAAAAGAATGCTCAACACAAGGAAACAAAAAATAAAAAATACTTTTAGTGCCATATATGTTTTGTTCTGTTCTCCAGTAAAAATACTATTATGGAAACCCCAAGAAATAACATAGAAGGGATGCATCTCTTCTGTTTAATCATCCTGTTTAATAAATCAAACTTTTTCCCGGAGTAAGAAAGCCTTGTGTATTGCTAGTGAATTTCCCTACTTATTGGAAAAATAAAAAGCACTTCTCACAATATGCAGCCCTGAGAAAAACAAAAAGAAAGCTAAGTGACCTCCAATATTTTACAGGTCAGCTTCTACCATGAGATGATAAAAGCAACTCTGCGTTTCTTATCAAAATGATGAGATCTTTCACTGGTCAGTCATTAAGAGATGGTATCCATGAGCACAACTCAAAGTAGCATTAGGAAACCCATGTATAGGAAAGCCTAAATTCAGTGAAATGCTAACACACTCCATGATCTGCTACCTTTCAAAAATTTACATTCCACCCCATCCAGCACATTCAGTTTTTCACACTGTTGAGCAGATGTTGCACCACCAGGATCTTTTTGTGAACTCCCACTCTTAAGCAAGTTACAATGATCTCACAGCATCACAAGTATAGATCACACGTATTTGAAATCAACACAAACTAGTTCTACCCGAAGGCCCTCTGAAGTCTCCCGTCCTCCTTGAGCTCACATATCTTTCAGAGAATAATCAAGTCCAATAAAAAACTAAGCTTTTCTCTAGGTTTATTTTTAAACTGGATATCCTCCCCAACTGAGTTCACACCACAAACACTCGCAATAAGGTGACCCCAAGCCAGCCTGAAGTGATGGTGGGGATATACTGTGTTAAAGAGAGAGTAATGCCCTCAGCAAATAGGTACTGTCAATGTGCAGGAACATCACTGAAATACAACCCACAGACAGTGCACTAATTCCTACCTCTTAAGAGATCACCATAAAGCAAGGAAACCCAAGATATGCTGCAGCTGAAGATGACAGAATGCTTTGCGAAGGACCTTTAAAGTCCAGCCAGAGCCTCCCCCTGCCCTGAGAAGGGACACCTCCCATCAGACCAGGTTGCTCCAAGCCCCCTCCAACCTGGACTTAAACCCCTCCAGGGATGGGGCAGTAACAGCTTCTCTGGGCAACCTGGGCCAGGCTCTCACCACCCTCACAGTGAAAAATTTCTTCCTTGTGTCCAATCTACATCTATCCTCTTTCAGTTTAAAAGATGCACTGGACTGAGCTACACAACAGTTCCAATATGCAAAGGACCAGCCCAGCTATTGTATCACGTAAAAGCCCTGAAGAGCAAGATATTCAATGCCACAGCTACAGTACAACAGAATTCCTGTAAGTAATTTCAGCTTCCATATCAAACACACCTGGCTTTGGGCACAGCCACGATCTTCAAAGTCTTCTGCAACCAGGATTCCAAGAAAAAGTTTCACAAAAAAAAAAAAAAAATGTTCTCAAACTTTCAGAATAACATGCCACAGGCCTAAATTATTAGAAACTGGTTTTAGCCTTTATTTACCATGTTTATGGTATTGCTAAATTTCACCCTTAATACAGCATTCGCTCAACTCTCCTACTCCAGCTGAGGAAAGCTGAAGAACAGCAGACTGAGTGGGCTCATGGAAATAGAAAATCATAAGATCTCTGATGCAACGCTAAGGTGGTTCTGTGGGATTTTTTTACTGCTAGGTATCTGACCAGGAAGCCCTCCAAAGTTCCAAGATCGCTACAGAGTGTTCTCCTTTGAGAAAGCGCAGAAGTTCTCCCGAGAACTGATAAGGATGAGCTATGACAATACAAGATCTTAATCCGCATCAGCTTCCTGCACCTCTGTGTGTTTATCCTGGTGGAGGACTCGCCTCCCCGGGGCTGCACCCGCACCCCACACCCCAGCGCCGCCCGGTAAAACCCGCTCGGGCCGGAGACCCTGCTCAGCCTCGCGGCCCTCTCCCGAGAAGCCATCCCGAGCAGGGCTGGGCCCGGCAGCCCAACAGCCGGAGAACGTCCCGCCCGAGGCCGCGGAGCCCGCCTGACCCCCGCTCCGACCGCGGCTCCTGGCTGGCGAGGCTGGGCCCGGAGCCCGAGCCCGCCCCACACCTACTTTGGCCCGCTTGCGGCGGCTGGTCCTGCGCCCCTCGGGGGTCTCGGCGATGCCGGTGGTTTCCGCGCCGGGCGCGGGGGCGGCGCCAGCGGCCGACGGCTCGGACAGACCGCCTGGGGGCGAGGCCCGCGGCGGCTCCTTCTTGCGGGGAGTGCGCTCCGCAGCCCCCCCGCTCTCGGCCGAGGAGCCTAGGGCCCCCGCGGCGGCAGGCGGAGGCACCGGCACCTCAGACCCGCCCTCACCGCTCGCCGCCGCCTCCGCGGCCTTCTTCCCCCCTGACAGCATCTCCCCGCCGCGCCGCGCCGCACAAAGGAGACCGCCAGCGCGCTGCCAGCACCACCTTCTGACGTCACCTCCGGGCCGCTGCGCACGCGCACTGGGGCGCTCGTGCTGTCCGCAGCCGCGACTGCGCAGGCTCCGCCTGTGGCCGGGGCGGGGCGGGAGCCGCCGCTGTGAGGCCGCCCGGGACCCCGCACCTCCTCCCTCGGGCAGCGCCGGTGGGCCGAAGGTGGAGGCCTCGAGAGCCATGTCCCGGTACCGGTGTGCTGCGGCCTTCGCTGTTCCCGCAGACACAAATTATTATTTTTATTCGAGGGGATTCCCGGTTACCCACCTGTCCTTGTAGAGCTCGTTGTCATGGTGGTTTGTATCCTGAAAGCCTCCAGAGTGCCTCTGTTTGATCCCTTCAGCAAGAGAGAGCAACATGGGTCAGTTTGCTTCAGGCCATCAGACAGACTCCCCGGTGCAGGTGTTCCTTACAGAGGTCCCCCGCTCCAGGGGGTCCAGGTACAAACTAGCAGGACCCCTTGGCCACCCAAGGAAAGCAAGGAGCCCTGTGGCAATAGCAGTCCTGCATGGACCTAAGTATGTCCACAGCAAGACTCATCGAGTCTCTTGAAAAATGCCAAGACTGCTAAAAAGGAGCAGTCACCGAACCCCCGATTGGCAGATGTTGGCAGGCACCTCTGGAGACCATCCAGTCCAACTCCCTGCCAGAGCAGGTCCACCCAGAGCAGGTCCCACAGGAACGTGTCCAGGTGGGGTTTGAATGTCTCCAGAGATAGAGACTCCACCACCTCCCTGGGCAGCCTGTTCCAGGGCTCTGCCACCCTTACAGGAAAGAAGCTAGACGGAACTTCTTATGTTCCAATTTGTGCCCATTACCTTTTGTCCTCTTGCTGGGCACCACTGGAAAAAAAAAAAAAAAAAAAAAAGACTGGCCCCATCCTCTTGACACCCACCCTTTCAGTATTTATAGGCATTGATCAGATCCCCCCCTCAGTCTTCTCCAGACCAAAAAGGACTCAAATCCTTTAGCCTCTCCTCATAAGGGAGATGCTCCAGGCCCTTCATCGTCTTTGTAGCCCTCTGCTGTACGCTGTCCAGCAGTTCCCTGTCCTTCTTGAACTGGGGAGCCCACAACTGGACCCAATGCTCCAGATGGGGCCTCACCAGGGCAGAGTAGAGGGGCACAACGACCTCCCTTGACCTGCTGGCCACACTCTTCTTAATGCGCCATAGGATGCCATTGGCCTTCTTGGCCACAAGGCCAGATTGCTGGCTCATGGGCATCCTGTTGTCCATCAGGACTCCCAGGTCTTTTTTCACAGAGCTCCTCTCCAGAAGGTCAGTGCCAACCTCTCCTGGTGCAGGGGGTTATTCCTCCTGAGTTGCAGGACCCTATGCTTACCCTTGTTGAACTTCAACAGGTTCCTCTCTGCCCAGGTCTCTCTGGGTGGCAGCTTTCTGGTGTGTCAGCCACCCCTCCCCAGCTTTGTATCATCAGGAAACTTGCTGAGGGTCCACTCTGTCCCCTCATCCAGGTCATTGATGAATATATTGAAGAGGACTGGACCCAGTACTGACCCCTGGGGAACACTACGTATTACATAACTCTAACTGGACTCTGTGCCAATAATCACCACCCTCTGAGCTCTATCTTTCAGCCAGTTCTCCACCTCACTGTCCATTCATCTAACCCACACTTCCAAAGATCACCTATGAGGATGCTGTGGGAGACAGTGTTGCAAGCCTTGCTGAAGTCAAGGTAGACAACATCCACTGACCTTCCCTCATCTATCTGTCCAGTCATGCCATCATAGAAAGCTATCAGATTGGTAAGATGTGATTTCCCCTTGGTGAACCCATGTTGACTATTTCTGATAGTTTTCTTTATCTCCACACACTTTGAAATAATGCCCAGAATGAACTGTTCCATCATCTTTCCAGGGATGGAGGTAGGGCTTGTAGTTTCCTGGGTCTTCCTTCTTGCCCTTTTTGAAGACTGGGATGATATTGGCTTTCCTCCAGTCCTCGGGCACTTTGCCTGTTCTCCAGGACCTTTCAAAGATGATGGAGAGTGGCCCTGCAATGACTTCCGTCACCTCCCTCAGCACTTGCGGATGCATCCCCTCAGGACTCATGGACTTGTGGTTATCCAGTTTACTTAATTGATCTTTAACTTGATCCTCCTCCACCAAGGGGAAGTCTTCCTTCATCCAGACTTTCTCTGTTTCCTCCAAAGGGAAGGAGTTTGGAGGGACTCCTGAGGGCTGCACTGAGCAGTAAAGACTAAAGCAAAGAAGGCATTGAGCAACTCTACCTTCTCTCATCCCCTGTCACCACCTCATTCAACAGCAAGTCCACATTTTCTCTAGTTTTCCTTTTTCCTCTGATATACTTCCTGTTGACCTTGACATCCCTTGCCAGGTTTAATTCCAAGGAGGCCTTGGCTTTCCTTGTTTCATCCTTGCATACTCTAACAGCATTCTCATTATCTTCTCAAGTGGTCAGTCCCTTTTGCCACATACTGTGAACTTCCTTCTTCCACTTGAGTTTTTTCAGAAGTTCCCTGCTCAACCACACAGGTCTCCTGCTTAGAAAGCAGTATTTGAATATCAACCAGCTCTCTTGTGCCCCCCTCCCTTCCAGAGCCCTAACCCATGGGATTTCTCCAAGCAGTTTCTTGAAGAGGTTGAAGTTAGCCCTCCTGAAGTCCAAGGCGGCAATGCTATTTGTTGTTTTGCACATACTACCGTGATCCTGAACTCTGTCTTTTCATGATCACTGCAGCCAAGGCTGCCCCCAACCTTATATGTTCCAGCAGTCCCTCTTCGTTTGTCAGTACTAAGTCCAGTAGTACACTGGCTCCTCACCTTGTTGGCTCCTCCACCGAGTCAAGAAATTATCATCAGTACACTGGAGGAACGTCCTGTACTGGCTGTGTAGCCATCCCAGCAGAAAACAGGGACATTGAAGTCTGCCATGAGAACTAAGGCCTGTGATTGCCAGGCTACTTTCAGCTGACTGTAAAAGGCCTCACTATTCCTGATCAGGTGGCCTGTAATAAACACACACTGTGTTGTCATGCTATTTCCATAAAGTATTCCAATTTTAGTCCTCCTCCTCTCCTTCCAAGGTCTGGACTCTTCCTCACCATCTCCTCACAAGCTTCTGCTTACACCACCAGTAAAAGCTGGTGAGGCAGGGAATAGGAAGCAGGAGCTATTAGCCTTTGGCCAGAACACTGCTGATGGGTGCCCACTAGCCCCATGGAGTGTGCAGTGTACTGCCAGAGATGTTCTGCTCCAAGTTCCCTTGCCTTGCATATTTGAACATTATTAGCTAGAGGAAACAGAAAACAAAAGCTGAATTTTGTTGCCTCTCTCCTCATAACTGGTCGTTAATCAGAAGGCATCTGTGGCTGATCCCAGCAAGTATACCTCATCATCAAGCTGTTTTGTAGTGGCTGGTGATGTAGCTGTGTAGACACCAGGAGGATTCCAGATATCTGCACATTAGTAAGTGGTCAGGCAGAAGGTCAACAGTACACACTGACAAACAACGCCAGTGCTTGGAAGTGACTGGAACCAACTCTGAACCCTTGTTCAGAGGAGTTAAATGATATAATCCAGCTGGGAGAACTGCAGAGATCAATTCCAAACACTGACAGGGAAGAAAAGGAAGCAACAGGCAATTGCCATAACATCTTCACCTGTGAGCCTAAGTATTTCAAGTACTTCATGCTTCCACAGGAATTGGCATTGCCTTTATTATCCCACATCACTCTCCTTTTGTTTGTCTTTAGCCAAATTTCTGAAATAGCCACAAAATGAATTTTTGAGTTTTACCTAATGGTGAGACAAATTGTCTTCACGGAGCACATTTAGTGTGTTTTCCATAGGTTTAGACCAACCAATATCTCAAACTCAAAAATCAACACACTGTTTTACCCTTCTGAATTAAAAGGATTAACTTGAATCTGTCATTTTTAAGGGTCATTTATTAAATGCAGTTAACAGTGCAAATATAGGCTCCCCGTATTTGTAAAATTGTCTCCTCTGTCCATATCTGTAGTTTAGCTTCGTATTTGCTAGGGCATAAACACAATTAGAGTAAGGCATGTAAAGGGCTCCCAGCAACATCTTATACCTTGTTGCACCTGAGACATCATCAAAACACAAATTTAAGCTAACGTTAAAATCTCTGCAAATACTCTGACATCTGAAACAATGAGAATTTGTTTTGATGACTTCTGTTTGTTCAGAGCTGTACTGCAGATACAAAATTTGATTTTTATATGAACTATGTACCTTCAGACTTGTCCAAAAAAAAGTTCTATGGCACATCCAAACTTATATTTAACTTTTATCTTTATTTCAACAAAAGCAAATTTAATTCCACCTTTCATCAGAAAAAAATGAGATAATCAATGCAGAAGCCATTTCTGCCATTATTCACTTTGTCCTTCACTAACCTATATGAACAAACTGTTCTTGGCCTATTTATATCAAAACAACGATGAGGAATGTTTCCTAACTATTCCAGCATTGCTATTTCAGCTAGATTCCTGTTAATGGAAAACCCTCCAGAGAACAGTGGACAAAGCCCCTCAGAATGAAAGTTTAGCTCTGACTCACTGAGCGCTTCCATACACACAAAAAAATTAGGCGAAGGACAACAGAAACAGAAGAACTGAGGTGTGGAAAAGCTGTTAACCATTCCACTGACAGCTAAAGAAGAGAGAAGAATAGAGAATTAGCAATTTTCTCTAACATGTGGGCCGTGTTCTGATTCTCTGTAACATTCTCCCACACGCTCAGCAGCACAATGCAGGAGGAGCCTAATCCCACTATCATGGTACCAAGTCCTGACTAGCACTCATTTTTGAGGAAGCCATGCCAGAACCAGGACACCATGGTACATTTCATCACCTGTAATTCATTCTTCTTCCCACACTTCAGAGAAAGGAGGTTTTATTAAGTAGCATTTTCAATTATGACAGACAGGAATCCAGGAGGGCAGCCTGTACTTGCATTCAGCTTTTTAAAAAGGAAGACAATGACTGGGGAGTACAAGTACTATTACAGAAGAAATCAAGTTATTCAAACCCTCTTCATTGTGAAGAGGGTTGAGACTGGGAAGGTTCACAGAATGCTAAGAATGGGAAAAGGATCAAAAACAATGCTCAAGGCATACACAAACTGAAGAAATAGGTGCTTTGAAGCCTATGCTTTTGTTTTCATCCCTTCACAATTCTATACTATGATATGGAGATAAAAGCCAGTGTGTGTAGGGGGAGGGAAGGTCTTCACCCACTACTTTTCCTAAATTAAGTTCCATGGGTTTGCTTTTGTTAAAAAAAGTCATTTATAATTTAATACTTCTTTCAGGATTCTCAGATCTGTGGTGCTGTTAACATTGCATTTAATTGGCATTATTAATTTTTAGAAAGAAATTATAAAGTAGCTCTGAACTTTGCTTCTGAGATGGAAGCAGCCTCTGAACCAACAATTCCTGTCACTCCTGCTTTGCATCTTTCAATGCCTGAAGTCTTTCTAAAAGGGGTGGATGGGAGTAATGCCACATTGAAAAAATCCAGTCAGAAACAGGGAATCCTAAATTATCTTTGTTTAGTTTGATCAAAGCAGAATATAGGTCTTTAGCCTTCCCAAGTTCCTTGGCAAATGCATCTGCTTGAAACTCAAATCGTCGGCTTAATACAGTCAAACAAAATGAGAGAACCTGTGGAAAGAAATATATTGAAAATTATTTTAAAATTCAGCTATCTGAAGTTCCTTAGAGTATCAGTAAATACTGCTGTATGTTCCTTCCCACATCCCACACATCACTGTGGCTGTAGAATGACATCACTAAGGTTTATCCAAGCCACACCTGAAACTGGGGGTCCCAACACAGAGCACTAAGCCTACTTATTAAAATAATATACCAGATAGAGCCCCTTGAAACTTCAAAGCTTCAATTAAAATACAATCATTATTTAAATAGGATGATACTTCAGCATCTGTGTCTTAAAAACCAATTTACCTCATTGTAAGGTGAAAAAATGAACTGAAAAATAATCATCAAGCCTATCAGGGTAGGCTGGGTGTCATAGAAACCGAATGCAGCAAAGAGTTCTTTTCGACCAATTAACACAGCAAACAAGAAGAAGCAGAGGAAGGAATTCATCTAGAGAAATGAAACAACATTCTTGATTAAGGTGAGTTTTTCATCTAAGTCTAAAACATGGCCTATTCATATTACACATTTGCATAGAAACACCACTGAAAAATATCCAAATAGATTACTTGAGAACTAATATACAAAGAAGAACAAACAGCTGGCCTTTACCTGCTTTCTGTAAATGCCTGCATTACAGGAATACTTATTTTCTGTCAGTGAGCTAAAAAAATGAAGTCAAAGTAGTGAAGGAATATGAGAAGGCAAGAAGACTAGATAAGTGAGGAAGGAGTACAGGGTAGAATCTATCTTCTTGGAATAAAGCATAGGTTCCAAAAAATTCTAAAACCAAACACCACGTGTCTGTACTGTGTCATGCTTTTATTCCTAGAAACAACCCACAGGTCCATGTAACCACTGCAACACTGTGTACAAACACTGCGTTTGCCTGGCTTTTCAGAGGCAAGAGGCAGGACCATGCTTTTCTTTAGAGAAGGTGATTAGTACCTTTTCAATCCATTCAAGTGTCTGTTTTGTCTTTTTAGAGTCCTGTGGAAGGTGCTAGAATATTGTTACCGAAACACACAGGACAGAAAAAAAAGAGGGATGGCCGTGACAGCAAACAAGCAACAGAAAAAGCAGAAGAGATATTGCAGAAGAATTTATGAACGTTTCTGAAAGTGAAGATAAAATCTACCTATTACCACAAAATAATAGTATCTAGAAAGTGGATTCAAAGGCAAAAGTTACACGAGTTAGCAGAGTGGCAAAAACATCATAATAGTTGTTAGGTAGTAGGGATCAACACTGAAGTAAGAAATTGGGAGTTAATTAATTGCCTTAAAGCAGAAAGCAAGAAAGACCTCACTGAAGTGAAGTGATGGATAAGAAAAATGACAGTGTGGAAATGGAGATTTTCTTAAACAGGAGCTTGACAGTGATGTTTACAGCTTGAAAAGCTTGTGAACAGCCTTAGAAAAAGAACAGAACAGCATTCCTGGAATGGTGCACACGTCTCAAGAAAGATGTGACGGAGTTACAGAAGGTGCACAGGAGGGCAGCTAAGAGAAACAAACACACAGAAAAAAAAAAGAACAAAAAAAAAGGCCGAGTGATACATGGAACAAGACAGATCTACACCAGAGCATATAGTAGACTGCTGATAGTAATTTAACAGGAGGCACATAGCTGTGCCTTGCAAATTAAAGAATTTGAAGTAGGAGGTTTTGGGGACGAATTCCCTTGTGTTGTGCAATGCCCACAGAGGCATATGCATGAGGAAACAGACCATCAGGCTCATGGCAATCTCTAGAGATTGCTTCAATGTTTATCCCCATTTAGGCATGCACCAAGAATGGCACAATAAAGTTATTTACAATAAAAAATGCACAAGGTATGAGAATACAATATAAATAAGTAAGAACGCCTTCCTGTGCCAGATCTCATAATCCTCAATCACATTCCTTCCCAACCCTCCAGAGAATAAGACTGATAGAAACTCTCAAGACACATAGCTTTCTCAGAGATAATTACCAACACCTAAAAAAAATGCAGGCTGGAAGACAGGACACATCCAACCATATCCCTAGCTCAGGGATGTAAACAGACCTTCAGAGAAGGCCCTGAGATTCAAACACACAAGGAAGAAGCATTACAGAGCAAGAAAGATGTGTCCTGACTTCAGAAGGCTGCTGAGATTTATTAAAACAGCAGCCGACATGCTTTCTTACATGCTTTCTACCAACCAGATGGAGCAAGGAGTGGACAGAAAGGCTTGTGCATGTTCACTGTATACACAGCAAAGAAGAAGAAACCAAAACCAAACAAAACCAACTTTCTGTCGCAGAGCAGAGTATATTGTGTGAATGTACACTTACAAATCTGGAAGCAGGCATTTGGAAACATCTATAATTACAGAATGCTCTAGGAAAACCCCCAGTGTATCATAACTTACCTGGCTGATGATAATATTTTTGACAGTATGACCTAGTTTCCAGTGACCCAATTCATGACCAAGTACAGCCAGAACTTCTTCATTTTTACATCCTTGTTTTTTATTCTGAGGGAATAACAAAGCACAGGTAATATCAGGTATGACTGAACACAACTGAATACAATTGTTACTTATTAGCTTTTTTTCCTAGATCGGTTAAGTGGCCCTAGATCAGGCTGTTCCCTTCCACCAGCAGATACAGACATGTAATTTCTTATTGAGCCTTTTTCAAGAAGATACTTATTTCTAGGTATGCAGATATGCAAATCTAGAAGAATGTTGGAAGATTTGCCTTCCAAGCTCTCTCCTGCCATCCCCTGATCTCATTCTGTTTCTTTATTCAAGAAAAGGCATTACAAAGGAAGCAGACATTCAGAGCCACAGACTGCCCGTGGAGAATTGAGAGCAAAATCCTCTCCCTACTTCCTTCAAGACTTAACATGCTGCCTCCCTCCCAAGGCACTACTGTTGTTCCTTTAAAAAGGAATGACAACATCCCTGTCCTCTGCAACAAATACTATGACATGCTTTAAAGCTATCATTAGGAAAGATGGACATCCATACATGAGCAAGTCAGAAGCTAGCATGTTGACCTGTGTCCTGAGAACATAGCTGAAGAACCTGTTCAAATCGAACAAATGATTCTCATTATGACTAGAGCAGGTGAGCTCAAATTCCCCTCTTCTCATCACCCACGTCCACAGTATGCCATACCCAACCACGGGTGAAGAGAATTCCACCACCAACACAGTTACAAGAAACAGAAGCTAGACTGAACAACAATCTGTACATTGGCCTAACCCTAGGTTGCCCGAGACCATTCTTTTTTCTCAGAATTACTCTTTTAGGCTCTTCAGAAAGTACTCTGTCAGTTTTAACCATCCCTACACTCTTCTGAAGCCACAAAAGCTGTTACAGCAGACTCAATGCACAGCTGCACATAAGTGGAAAGGACAATGAAAGGCCATCATCCTCTTCCTGACCAAGGCAAAGGAAGATGCGCATGTGGAATCTGTGAGTGCACACGTGCATCCCTCTTGCACCAAGATTCCTGCAAACAGCACACAAATGACACACTGAAAGTCAAAAGCATTTCATTCAAAATGAAGCTGCAATGTGGCAGTCCCAAGAGAAGGAACACCAGGTAAAAACCTGAACGGGTTTCCTTATTCAAACAATTACAAGGAAGAGATATTTTTTACACGTGGGGAACCAAAGCTTTGCTAGAGTTCCTGTGGATTTCTACAATCTCTTTGGTGCTTTCTGCACCATTCGCACAGCCCCAGAAATTCCATTTAGCAGCTCAGGGATACTTCAGACTAGATGGCCTTTGGAGGTCCCTTCCGGCCCAGATGATTCTATGATTCTATGATTCAGTGTTAAAATACCATTAGGTATTGGAATTTAGCATCTCATTCAGGACCTTTAAAATATATTCAGAAAACACGAGGGAATATCTCACCAAGAAGTTAATGTACATAACATGATGAAAACAAAGATGAACTCACTTTGGTTTTAGACTTTGTCTGGTCATTCTCACCATCTTCTCCTTCTGCTGGCTCTTTGTTCAATGCAGAATAATCTTCCAGGAGGGTGTCAAAGAGTACTATCCGCTTATTCTTGAAGAATCCATAGAAATAAGCATTGCTATGAGAAGAACGTTTAGAACCTGGTGGGGAAAATTTACATTAAAGACCATGATCTGAATAATCCCGTGCACTGAAGACTATGCAATATTACACAGAACAGATTCTTCCAAAGGAATTCTCAAAGCCACCAGATGAATGGTAGACAAACTCAAGCAAACGAGTTTGCAGGTTGAAGTATATTTTAAAATGATCTAAGTGACGATGATCTCATTTACCAGCTCCAAGAGAGAAATATTTTTTTCATCTGTAACATGTAATCATTAATAACACTAAAACCATAAAAGCAGTCACGTGAAGATCTAATATCCAGAAGAAAAGCAATTTCTACTGCAATTTCAAGTTCAGAGTGGGAAGCACATTCCGCACAGAACATGTGCTGCTGTCCTGGCAAAGGATCTGTGATGAATAGATTTTGCACCAAAATTCCTGCATGTAGTAAACGGCACACAAATGCCACACCAATAGCCACAAGCGTTTCCTTCAAAACAAAGCTTCAGTGTGGCAGTCCCAAAAGAAGGAACACAAACTAATGTTTAGAATTCTTTCAAAGCGCCAGCAAAGATGATTTGAAACAGATAAGGATGAAGATGTTAAAAACAGGTAAGGAGAAGATGAAGAGCTGGACTATAGGTATTAGGCAGTCCCTCAAAACTATTTTTGTTTGAAATAGGTAATGTTTTACAGCTACTTTTATCTAGATTGGGTGAATCATGGACTATTTCTACTATCAATACACTTGGGGCCAAGAAACTCATCTCTTTCCATGGAACATGGACTGTTTCAGTTGATTAAAATGCTGTCTATATCAAAGCAGCTGATAAAACTGCCTATTTTTGCCTACGGACAGGAGCTGTTGCAACATCAGGACTGAAAGAGGTCTCTGAGAGAAGAGGTGGATTGCTCTGGTATTGCAGCAAAAGTTAAGATACTTCAAGTTCAAGGCATCTGCCTTAAATTCTCACTATAAATGTATGAGCTGCATGAACTCCTTAGGAAACAAAATGTCCACTGCTTCATTGCAAACCAACCAATGATGTGGTCATGGTAACCTTCAGCAGGAAACCAAGACAGATCAACAGAGGAGAGGCTGTTCGGAGTACAGACCCTCAGCATCCAGACCCTTCTCAGTGAAGAAATCTGAACAGCCACAGTGTTCCCTTTCATCTGTGTATCATAAAAAACCTGATCCTCACTAAATGTTGGTGGAGAAGAAACCTTTATAGTCTGTCTGTTACAGAATGAACCCTGAAATCAAAGGGCTTGGTTGCACTTGTTACTAAAAAGTCAGCTCTGGAGTGGGAAAAGGCAAGACAGTACAGAAAAACACTGGCAAAAAGACCTTCATGCACCCAGTCCTCCATGTCAGAAGGGAATGGTGCTGGCTCATCACGCTTCAGGACACCAGGAAAGGAAACGGGGGTCTGGCAGCTTCCCTCCACTGCAGATTGGTACCAATAGTTGACTCACAGGACTTTCACCACAGTTAAAAGCTAGGGTACAGCCAACAATGCATACAGGAGAAAACTTACCTATTTGGCAAGGCTCCGTACTGACTCTCAAGCTTGAAAAGCTTCAACTTCATTTGGAAAGAGAAGTGTTTCTTGGTCACCAAGTATACCAACAACAGTAGTTCCTTGCTGTGCTAAGGCAGAGCACTTTCTGGATTTGGCCAACCCAATTTGAAAGCCAGAGCTTCCAGGCTAGATAAAGCCTTTATTACTCTCTCTTACAGTAAAATACTACCATTTCAGCTCTTCACACCATCTCATACTGCTTTCACCGAGATAATAAAAACACCTCTGATCCTCAAAGGTGGGACAGAAAACCAAAACAAAATTTGGGAAAGTCCATGAAATCAAGTTTAGAAGGGAGCAAAATGAATAACAGTGGAAACATGAAACAGTAAAGTGCTCCACAAACACAGAAGTGGAGAGGAAGTGACATGGCAGATGGCATGCTCCTTTTTATATTCCATGACCTAAGAACAGAGGATGAGAAATTCACTACTAGAAAGTGAAAAAATTACAGTCTCAAGTAGAAGGTATGAGTCCTTCCAGCCACATCATAAGAAACTGTTCATATGAACACTCTAAGAAGGAATAGGTGTTTTTAACTGTCATAACTTTTTCAGCTGTTTCACCAAGGACTTCAACACAATGAATGCTAAACTGAGACTGGAAAAGATAAAAACCCACCCTTTTCCCTCTGGTTTAAAGCTCTAAAATTGGAATCTTGATGGCTGCTTCCGTTTCTGACTGTGGTTTGTATTTCCACTGCACAGAGACAAGATAATGCTTCCAACGAGATGCTGCATTAAGGCTGTACATTCAGCTTTACATTTCTGACCCCAAGGCAAAAAAAGGAAAATGTTAGAGACATTGACAAGTATTAGAATAGCTGAGGAGTATA
The DNA here is from genome assembly GCA_026546715.1 of Gallinago undulata. Classification (NCBI taxonomy): domain Eukaryota; kingdom Metazoa; phylum Chordata; class Aves; order Charadriiformes; family Scolopacidae; genus Gallinago; species Gallinago undulata. The sequence continues at coordinate 8,125,324 of JAOTQQ010000009.1, forward strand.
AGCAACTACCCTACTAAAACATCCATAATCAAAGCTAAAAATCCACAAATTCAAAATTACGAAGACTTTTTATTAAAAAAAAAATCTCACCTTCAACAACGTACACCTTAGTCAATGGGAAGTCAATGCTCTTTGCCATTGTTTCAATTTGTTGCTTGAGCTCTCCCTCAGGAAGCGGAATGAATTTATCAAACAAAGGTGCAATATAGTCTGCATAGATTGTAACAAGCACCTGCAAACACATACAGATACTAAAAGCAAAGCATACAAATGTGTATTTGGCATTACGGGTGAAGAATGAGTAAGTACAAAGAGAGAGCACAATTTCAAAAAAACACTGGATAAAGCAGAGTCCTGTACAAAGTATAATCTATGGCACAGCTCTCCCCAGGGCATCCCATGTGCAGAGACAACTGCTCAGGCAGTTGACAGTCAGCAACTCAACAGCCGCACCGGGATGGGGGGAGGTTCATCTCAAACATACAGTCCTCAGTAGAATTCATGTAAACAGTGCATCTGCTATGAGGGTTCATCAAACCGCAGAAGGCAGAGCCACTGTGGCAGCTGGGAGCAGTGGTCTTATCAGTGACAGGCTGTCACTGTCACCCACTTCAACACCGGAAAGCTCTGAAGTGTTTCATAATGAGCAGCAGAGCCGATTGAACCAGGAGATAGTCCCACTTCTACAAATTCCTGCTAAACTTACAAAGCCACTGTCTAAAACAGGCAAAAATTTCACATCCCCCATTTCCTTCCCCTAGTCACGTGAAGAGCTAAGGAACAATGATTAACAGCCATGTCCCAAAAATCACAACACCACACCTGCATCTCTTCAAACTGGCAGCAGATGTAGCCCAGATGAGAAAGCCAGGGCCGGAATGTGATAGGAAGGAAAGTTGAACTCCCTTTCCTTACACTCTAGACCTCCACAAAGTGATTTTTATTTATTTATTTTAAAGAAAAGGACTGAAGAAAAATTTAAATTCTGGTTAGCGAAAAAAGGAATAAGAAATGAAAGGCAAATGGACATCAACATTAACTTCGAAGTTACCTTGATAGCTTTTTTTTTCCACTGAAACACAAGTACCTTGACTTTGGAAAGTATGTATCTGCACTGTAGAAAAAGTCCAATGAAATGTAGAACTAGAGAAACAGACTTTTCCAAGTGAGGGCATCAATATGAAACACCACTAGAAAATAAAAGTTCTTTTAATTACTGCACCTGTTAAGACAGGGGTTTTAACCTCTGCAGATATTTTGCAGCAGGTGTAGGTGGGTATTTTTATAGCGCAGAAATCAGCTGTCTCTTTCAGTCCAGACAAGTGTCTCAGACCATGTGGTATGTGTGGACTAATTTTGATTTTTTAACTCTGATCTTTGTGTAATGCCTTGATTGATATCAGCTGCCATAACAGACTGCTAGAAGAATACAACTGTGATCACAGAGTTATGGAATGTGATTACAAACCGAATTTTTCCCTAAACCAAACTCTAAAGGGTAAACTAACACTTCTTAACATTTTGCATGTCAAACACAGTTCAAAACCACACAAAAAGCATGAGAGTGGGAATAAAAAAAAATAATAAAAAAAAGAGAGTGGGCCACTGAGTCTTGCTACATTACCTTTCAGTATAGAAGTCTGTAGTTCTAATAGGATATGTTTTATTTTCTAGCTTTTGTTATATAAAAGATAGGCCAACCACTGTTTTATCAGTTTCTAAACTATCTGTAAAATCTCAGAAATAAAAAAAAAATAAAAATCTACGTGGACAGCTGAACTGGAAAGGGCAGGCAAAGCAAAAATAAAATAATATTTTGTGATAGGAAAGCAACAGAGAAAGAAATGTGCTATCAGCTGGGTAAGTTCTGGTTCTCACCTTGAAACATAGTTACTACTCACCTACATCTTATCTTTCTACTAAACTTGCTTGATAAAGACAATAAAATGGACATTCATAAAGTTTCTCATATAAGATCAAACATTTTTTTACAGTATGTATTTTAAAGAAAAGATGGCAAGAATAAAAGCAGTCAATGACTGCCATAAAGGAAAAAAAATTTCAGTTTCAGTGTACAAATGAGGGCAGGCCATTTCAGAAAATCCTGTATCTTCTTTCAATCGTGTAACTACCAGTTCTTTTAAAATTTCCACTTAATAATTATATGAAAAAGCAAGTCTTAAAAGCCTTTAAGACTAAAGACTTAAAACATAGACTGGATATCACACGAGGAACTAATATCTTCCCGGTTTTGCAAATAATAAGACTACACTAGAATAATCTCTAAGTATGGACTGTTTCACTCAGGTTGACAGAGCAGTAGCTTAAATGCTGAATGATGATTTAAGGGTATACTGCCAATCACAGCTTGAAAGAAAAAGAACTAGTCTTTAAGAAGTACTGATCAAAGTCTGCAGAGATCTTTCTGTAATAGTCATGTCAATATACATGAACTGACATTTTTGAGAACTAACACTACAATTTTTCAGAATACTTCAGAGACAAAAAAAGGGAAGACGCCAGAGCATAAGCACACCTGGACTACAGAAAGCAGGACCCAGCACCACACCACAACAGGAAATCCTGTACAACTAAGCCAAGAAACAAACAAAAAAAAAAAACTTGAAAGAACTCAAAGTAGTAGGTGGTAAGTCCAGCTTACAATTAAGTGGGGCACTTCTGCTACTATACTGCTGCCATCGTGTTCCTCGGAAACACATTGCTGGTGACTGCACTGTGCCACGATTAGCGGCTGTACAGAAATCCACTAATCCACACAGGTTTTATTTCAGTTACATGTTAGGTATCAATGATGCAAAAATATAAGTAAGCAAGAAATAAGTAAGTTCAGATAATGATATCTGTATCCCATAAAAACAGGATTATGAAAAGAATTTGCAGTCATGGTTTAAACTGAGCCACAATTCCTTCCATGTATGAGAAAGTCAATGCACCTATGGGATATGTAAGTGGAAAATCAAATTGTCCTGTGTTAATGGCATTGTCCTCCCATGTAGCATTATGATCGCATCTTTGTAAAACAGAGCCAGCCAATGTCTGTGCTTTAGAAAGGAAGCTGACAAACTGAAATTCCAAGAAAGCTATAAAGCCATCTGAATCTAGAAGCAGTGGGGAAAGGAAAAAAAAAATTAAATAAAAAAACCCAGGTACATTTGCTTAAATCATGAAAGAGAAGCTTAAGAAAGAAAAAAAAAATAAATCACTATTTCCTATGAAGGTATTCCTAAAAATTTTCTTGATGATGCACTCCAGTTCAACCAGAAAGTCAGAACTTGACACGAGAATCAGGGATTGATTGACTGAAATTTATTGTTAGGTTAATGTTGCAGGATTTATTACATTACTGTTATGTAATAATTCTTTTACTTGTTAAGGTGCTCTTTTAATCTAGAAATGAATTAATATATACAACCATACATTTATAATTTCTTCCTGGGGTGATGGTTATTACATTGAGGAATAAACCAGTAGAAAATGTTGGAAGATAAAAAAAAAATACAGACCTCGGAGCTTACAGTAACAATAGAAAACACCAAATCTTTATGATGTATACAAAACGATCCTTTTAATATAAGCCCTAAAAATGTCAGTTACCAATTCAGTATAATAAAATGAGCTATATCTGTGCCAGAAATGGAAAACTGTTACTTGTCTCAATACAAAGCAATGCAATTGAGAGTTGGTGTTTGATGACCTGTAAGAAAAGCCCACTGGAAACACCACAGACCAAAACAGATTCTGCCTCGTCTTGCCAAACTTTCTTGTGCCCTTCCCATATTTAAGGAAAAGGAAAACTTATCACCACATAGTGTTGTACTTCCAGTATCCATTCTAAAACTTTTTGAATGTTTATTTTTCAATTGAAGACACTCCAGTATTAAATAGATAAAATATAAGATTTCTCCATTAATGTGGACAATTAACATGAACTCTTATTCCTGAACAAATACATTGAGACTAAAATACACTGTTAAAGTTTGCAAACACTAAAATTCCCAGGAGATTTAGATTTTCCTCCACTTCCTTTCAGTTGCATTTTTAACCCTCAACACACTGAACCACACAAGTAAACTAGCATTTGGAAGAAACCCAAACATATTTTCATACTCACCAAGGAAACAACTAATGTGAAGAGCCAGGCATAGATGAAGAAGTAGTCTCCCCCTATTTTAATAATGTAAAGCAGAAGGGATGTCACTGGCAACAAAATACACTGAGTCACGATAAACTTCTTGATAGCATCCTTAAAAAAAAATCCCAGAGTCTGTAAAGAAAGGACATCAGTGATATTTTAGTGTAACTAATACTATTGTGTAACTATTGATATGCTACAGTGGTTAATTAATTGATCCCATCAGTGGACACACAGAAACAAATAAGAGAAATCGCAAAACAGAAATACCAATGTGATAAGGAAATAAAAGTCAATTAGGAAAAGGTGCAAGAACCTTTTCACTTCCTCTCCTGGTAGCTGTGGCTCTTTAATATGGACTCCAAACTCATGCAGATGCACTCTTCCTTAGGCAGACCTGACATTTATTTTGTGTTGCACGTGTCCTTCATTAAAAGAAGAAGGAAAAAAAAAAGCTTATCTGTCCCTTAATTCCTTTATCAATCTAGATCCTAGATATTATGGGATTTTTAGAGAAAAGGAAACTCTTAAGAAACATAGCTACTGTAAAATATTTTGTCTTTGAACAGTTGCCTCCATTCATCTTAACGTTCAGTTACCATCAAGCTGATTGTCTTTACTGGAAATATACATTAGTCCTATTAAAGATTTATAGATATATATTTGGGATTTTACTCCAAGCTTCCACTGATGTGCAGTTACTACTCATGTAGCCATCTAGATTTTAAGATTAGTATATCTATTGCTTCTATTAAAGTTATTCCAAAGACCTCTACCTAAATGAATGTGATCTAGTGACTCTGCAACATGATTAGATATCCAACTAGCTCTTTCAGGAATTGTGACTTCTGTACTTACAGCTATCTGCAAGGCACAGAAGTGAGGGGGTTATTATGTAAAGATCCTTCCCAAAAAGGTTGTAGTAAAAGACCATACTACATTAAAGATATGGAACTCGTCTAGAAAGAAAAAAAATACCGGTGAAACAGATTTAAATAAAAACTAAGGATTTGGAGCAAGAATCTGGAAAGGTGCCTCTGACTTCCATGACTATCAGAAACACAAATCAGACATAAACCCAAAATTTTAGACTACTCTTTATGCAGACATATTCACTCTGAGCATTCACAGTGAGCATTCCGGTGACATATTCTTGATAAGCAACCATTAGCATCAGCAGTAACACAACTGTATAGACATATACCCACACAAATGCAACACTCCATAAGATGTGCCTTGCCCGCCTTTAATATTCCCAGGTAGTATGGGCTAGCTTTTCCAGCAAAACAGTTCTGTAACTAGAAAAGCATGACTCTTGGCTCTCATTCACACTAAGCAGTTCTCTTTTCCTGAAAATGGTATGGAGAAGCAGGGTCATCCGGGACAAAGGAAAAATCGTTCCTGTTTGATCAAGACTCAAACTGGTACAAGCCAGGAGAGAAAAAACAAAATAGACAACAGCAGGTTCCTCCTTTATTGTTTCCTCAGCTCAGCCAGAAAAAGCCCTATTTCATTCTGTAGCTTAGTCAGCAGCTGAAACACTCGCTTAATATAAACTAGATGAACTTTTAACAAAAGCATGCTACCAGCGCTGTTTCCACTGGGCTTTCTGAAACACATCAACTACAATCCATTTAGCTCAAGTTTTCATTTTAACTCTTTCTTTACTTCCAGCTCCACAATCAAGGAGGAGTAGAGCTATAAAATTGCATGGTATCTTTCATCTTTGCCCCACCTCTTTCCTGCTTTCTAAGGCAGATGTGACTTCAAGAGAAATCCTCATTTTCAGGAAGCCACTCCCATTGAAGAAAAAGTCTATCTGAAGATCATTTGAGAATCATTGCTAGAAAATCCAAAGTCTGGGCTGGTACCAGGACTGAAATTGTCTCATTCACTAAAAGACCTAGCCCATCAGCCTGAAATGGAAGACAAAGATTTGACCGTGTGTGTAAGACATTTTGTACCTCAAATCGGTTTGGACCTGGACTCAGCCTTCAGTTCTTGACATGAGGAGCACTGTGGCAAAAAAATACCCTTGTAAAAGCCATCATGCAGGTAGCTCAATCAAGCACTTAGCAAGACCCATAGGTTTCAGTGCCAAGTCTTCCTTTTTCATTTGATTAGGCACAATGCTTGCATTTACAACAGTGAAGCTCCCGAAGAGCACAGCTCCAGGGAGAAAACACTTGGAAGATACACCCAGAACCGTCTTCACCCTCCCTAAAGCATACAAAGAAACCACATGGATTCTGCAAGCTCTCAAGCCAGTTTTAAAGAAGCTCAAGCTGCTATGTTCAGTATTTCACCCTCTGCTTCTTCTGTAGAGAGGCAGGGCCTGTTCAAGGCCTGATCAAGACAAATTCTCCAACCACCTGTGAGTCTGCTCTATTTCTAGTGCTTTACTAGTCCTAGTGCTGACAGTCTTTGGACTTTTCTGTCCTGGACATAAAGGGCTTGCAGACCTGGCACAGAGATGAAACTTACTCCCCATGAAGGTAGGAGAGACAATCAAGGTGCACACCTGATGCGACTACTCAGGATTGACATGAGAGACAAAAATCAAAAGATGGCTTTTGATGCATACTTAAGGATTCTGAATGTCTAAAGGACGCCTAGGCTAGGCCAGGGCACAAGCACACTACTAGAATTAGGACTCTGCCAGCCCTTACAATTTTTGAGGTCTACAGAAGAGAAATGATAGCCAGAGAACAAACAAAATATATCAGATAGGTATTTCCCCCAAAAAAAGATTGCTTGACTCATGCTCTGGAAACATGGCAACATTCCTTCCTCCCTTGGTAGAAGCAGATGTTAGCCTGACAGTATGCTCACTGTAAAGTCTGCAAAAGGAAAAAGATCTCCAGGACTATGGCTCAGAATCACCTAGGATATGAATGGCTATGCGTGCCATCGTTCTGACAATGAGGATTCACTTTTTTCTCTCACCAGCAAGTAATTATTAGAAGTTACACATAAGTTTTTCAAACCACATGGGTTTTTTATAAGAATAGAGAGGTATATGGAATACGAAAAGAGCTCTGAGTTGGTCACAAGCTCAAGGCTTACGAATAACTAGAACGACGTTCAAATTTGCTTCCTAAAGACTGGAGCAGGCGTTGCCATTGGCACAGTATCTAAACACTGGGGGCCAGGCAGGGGGGAACCAAACAAGCCTTGCAGTTTCCAGCAATACCTACAGATACCAAAGCAAAACTGTGCAGTGAGAATTTTCATAGTTGGACTTTCCTGGAAAGAAAATAGTATCCCACTAAATAATTGACGTGAACCAAAATAATACAGGATGTGTCAGGATTTACAGGCTTCTGTTTTAAAGATCACTAAGAGAGGGTCCAATCATTGCATTTAGAGCTTTTTTTCTCACTTGTTTTCTTACTTGTTTTATAGAAGGAATAACAAGCATCAATTTATCAATTTACCCGTTTAGAAATAAACTGATTCTACTTCTTTAGGTCTAGCTCAGTCTTCCTGCCTCCATAGAAACTTGAAGCTGAAACTGGCAAATACCAGAGCATCTCTACCCTTTTATTAAAATGAGCCTGTAAAAAGTGACTTGGAACAGAAAGTACTGTAGACAACACTAGCTGGGTGCTCTGGCATGAAATGGCTAATGATGTGTAGTTGAGGTTCCTCTCCTAAAAGGAAAATCTGATCCCATGACAAACTGATACTGAAACAGGTTAAACCAAGTTGAGAGAAATTAAGAAAGCCAGTGCCAATATTAAGTGAGTACCTAATACAGGTACAAATGAAGAGCTGAATTCTCTGATTTACTAAAGGCTGATACAAGAAATCAATAAGCGAAACAAAATAAGGAGAAAAATAATTTTTGTTTCATCTGTTCAGTGTCCAGGAATCCGAACTGCCCCTATCAAGCAGTGATCCAGGCTTCTCAGGAAGGGCATATGAAGGGCAAAAGAACAGTCCACCCAAAAATGAACAGTTGAGGCGTTCCCTGTTGCACTGCTGGAAGACACGTTTCTCTTTACTCAGTGGTGTGGGCTCACACAGACATTCTGGTCTGTGTCTGGCATGGGTACTTCTGCAACGGTCACAAACTGCCATTGCTCTTATTTTTATGCAGTGCGAGTAGAAATGTTCCTAAAACTAACGAACTTTGGCACAGATACAGACATACCAGTCCATCCAACCAGCCAAGGCTACTGAAGACATTAGGTAAGTATATGTCCTATTTACAATACCTGCTGATTGAAGCCATGTTTCTCTTCTATGACAAATGTGTTATATAAACTCCATGGGAGACCGGTCACTGCACTAAAGAGCGTTGCAAGCAGCAGAAATACCAATGACTGAAAAATCTAAAAAGAAAAATAAATAATAAGTCTGATATTTACTCACTTATACTGACATTAATATTCTAGGTGTTAGAAATGGATTTTGTGTCATTGGTTAGAAGATGAAGATAGATAATTCACAGAAATAACATGTCTGTGATGATTAGATTACTGATCACTGGAATAGCTTACTATGTTAAAGAAAGAAAATATATATACACTCATGAAACAGGTTTAAACAAAAATTAAAGATTTGGGACACGAATTTAGATAGATGCTTCATCCACAGCACAAAGACAACATAAGCAGTAGCCTCAAATTTCTTACCCCTTTACTGTGCAGGAAGATCACATCTAAGATTAGGAAAAAGACAACACCCAAATAAAAAGCCACTAAACCCCAACCCACCACCTTTTCGACTCAAATAGCTTTGAGATGTGAATGTTTTTAACATACAAGGCTATTTTAGTTAAGCGAGCTGCTAACAGTATGTGACTTTTAAATTAGTCTCAGACTTGCTGAATCATTGCGTTCACCAGAAAATATCTGGATTTTTTACTATATTGTATTGTACCTGTAGCTAAATCCCACTATAAGCAAATGCAAGCTTAAAAATAAAAATTATTTTAACAGTATAGTTCATGGACCAAACATTTTCACTAAAATTTAAAGACTGCTTACCTCATATTCCAGTCCAAACCCAGCACGACCAGAGATCTGGCCAGACAGATTCCAGAGAAAAGGAATTCCTCCACAGAGGAGAATCATCTTGAAAACAAAAACACATACCACAGAGGCAATATGAAACAGCTTGTCATCGTATTCCACTAAAATTTCAGCATGATAAGTACCTCTTTAAGGGTGAATGAGAAAAGTATTATAAATAGGCTGTTTGTTCCCCTCTGATCTTAGCAGTGCATAGAGAGACCCTGGAACATTTAGCAATGGATTGTTTTTGCTTTACAGAAGCAGAGATCGGGTCAAGCTTTTTTTACTAACATATTTCCAAGCCTATTTACTGTAGACTTTGCTGCTATATTGGCTCAGGCATAAGGTATATTTTTAGAAGACCTTAAAACTCATTTGCCCAATGGCTGTATAACATACAGTTTCCAGGAGAGGGATGCAAGATTCAGCAGCTTGACTGCACTGGGACAGTCTCGCCTGCATTCCTTACCGAGAGAGAAGGGCATTCAGAATAAGGCCACAATTTCACTTTCAGTATTAGTGCTGCTCCAATCATTTTACAAAAGCGTCACGATCTCCTTGTGCCTGCCTCGCGACGCTTTCTGCTGTGCAGGTTGCCAAGGAACTGCTCAAGACACACCATCATCAAAGAAATACTTGTGACAGAGCTCCTGAAGCAAGTGCTAACTGTATTTGTTGAACAGCTTGACTTCCAAACATCTTGCATTTACTTTCTCAGCAAGTGATGTACAAGATCAGTTTTCAAGTAGGCAGCCTTCCAGAACAGACAGTAACAGGTTTTTATTTGTTTACTTATTTTTAAAAAGCGTATTCTTATAACCTAACTAGTAGGGTGCATTTTGAGTGTCAGCAGGAGATGGAAATGACCAAAGCAAGCTTGTTTCTGCTTTGCAGGCTACCTGTTAAGCTTCAGAGCTGGAAATCCCAGAATTATCAATCCCTGAACAAAGACAGCAATTAGCATGATGTTGATACTACTTACCAGTTAAACGGAAACACACATAATTAATGTCTGAAATAAATCAAAAGCATACTAGTAATTCTACCAGAGCATCTGCCCTTGCTAGGTTAATGAATCATACTTCTACCTACTAAAAGCAAAGCGTTGCAAAACTGTCATCCAGTTGGATCAACTTTGGCCACAACAGAGTCATTCCAGTCAGGCAGTTCTGAACGCCAATAAAGGATGCAGTTTACGCTCTACGTGGCAAACCCAGACAGTAGAGGCCACCTCACTTTAGCTCTGCTGGAACCAGCTAATCCCAGGACAGATTCTGAGAAACACAAAGACACAGCTCAAGATCAAAGAAAGGAGCAATAACTCACTATCACCTACATGTAAAGACGCAGCTGCATATAACCTCCATATCAGCAGTGTCAGCTTGATTGTAGAACAGTATCATAAGGGCATTTAGGTTGGAAAAGACCCTTAAGATCATCAAGTCTAACATTAACCCAGCACTGCCCAGCCCACCGCTAACCCATGTCCCTCAGCACCACGTCTGCCTCCAGGAATGGAGGCTCAACCACTTCCCCGGGCAGCCTCTTCCAAGGCTTGACAACCCTTTCAGTGAAGAAATTTTTCCCAATACCCCTCCTAAACCTTCCCTGGTATAACTTGAGGCCGTTCCTTCTTGTCCTATCACCTGTTCCTTGGGAGAAGAAACTGACCCCACCTCTCTACACCCTCCTTTCAGGGAGCTGTAGAGAGTGAGAAGGTCTCCCCTCAGCCCCCTTTTCTCCAGGCTGAAGACCCCCAGCTCCCTCAGCCACTCCTCACAGGACTTGTGCTCCAGACCCCTCACCAGCTCCGTTGCCCTTCTCTGGACCCGCTCTAGCCCCTCAATGTCTTCCCCGTTGTGAGGGGCCCAAAACAGGACACAGCCCTCGAGGTGGGGCCTCACCAGTGCCCAGTACAGGGGGACAATCACCTCCTGAGTCCTACTCACCACACTGTTCCTGACACAGGCAATGATGCTGGTTGCCTTCTTGGCCACCTGGGCACACTGTTGGCTCAAATCCAGCTGGCTGTTGACCAACACCCCCAGGTCCTTTTCTGCCAGGCAGCTCCAGCCACTCTTCCCCAAGCTTCAAGCATCCATGGGGTTGATGTGACCCAAGGGTAGGACCCGGCACTTGACCTTGTTGAACCTCACACCACTGGCCTCAGGCCATCGATCCAGCCTCTCCAGATCCCTTCACAAAGGCTTTCTACCCTCCAGCAGATCAACACTCCCACCCAACCAGGTGTCATCTGTAAACTTACTGAGGGTGCACTCGATCCCCTCGTTCAGACCATTGATAAAGATTTTAAAGAGAACCGGCCCCAACACCAAGCCTTCGGGACACCACTTGTGATCACCCACCAACAGGATTGAACTCCTTTCACCTCCAGTCAGTTTTTTATCCAGCAGAGAGCACTCCCATCCAAGCCATGGGCAGCCAGTTCCTCCAGGAGAATGCTGTGGGAAATCGCATCAAAAGCCTTAATTAAGTCCAGGTAAACAACATCCACAGCCTTTCCCTCACCCACCAAGTGGGTCACCCAGTCATAGAAGATGATCAGGATTGTCAAGAAGGACCAGTCTTTCATGAATCCATGCTGGCTGGGCCTGATCGCCTGGGTGTCCTTCATTTGCCACATAATCGTACTCAGGATGATCTGTTCCATGACCTTTCCAGGCACCAAGGTCAGACTGACAGGCCTGGAGTTCCCCAAATCATCTGGGCAGAATCGCCCCCCTCACCCTGCTGGCCATGCTTCTTTTGATGCAGCCCAGGATATATTTCACCTCTGCACTGCAAATGCACATTGCTGACTCACGTTGAGCTTCTCATCCACCAACACCTCCAAGTCCTTCTCCTCCAGGTCTGCTCTCCAGCCATTCCCCACCCAGCCTGGATTTGGGCTTGGGATTGCGGTGACCCATGTGCAGGACCTTGCATTTGGCCTGTTTGAATTTCATGAGGTTCACATGGGCCCACCTCCAACTTGTTCAGGTCCCTTTGGATGGCATTCCTTTCCTCTAGCATGTTGACTGCGCCACACAGCTTGGTGTTGTCAGCTAAGGGTACACTCAATCCCTCCGTCCACGTTGCCAACAAAGATATTGAACAGCACTGGCCCCAGTACTGACCCTTGAGGAAAGCCACTTGTCACTGCTTTCCACTTGAGACATTGAGCTGTTAACCGCAACCCAGTTCATCCATCAAATCTGTGTCTCTCCAGGATGTCACGCAGGACAGTGTCAGACACTTTGCACAAGTCCAGGTAGATGACAGAATCACAGAAGCTTCATGGTTCGAAAGGGACCTTTGAGATCATTGAGTCCAACCACAAAAAATAGCCCACCAAAACAAAAACCAAACAACTACACAAAACAAAAAACAAACAAACCAACACACACACACCCCAAAACAAAACCCCAACACACAAATGAACAATCTCGGGCACTACAACATGCCCTGAAGTGCCACGTCTACATGTTTCTTAAATACCTCCAGGGATGGTGACTCCACCACCTCCCTGGGCAG
>JAOTQQ010000009.1:8138131-8165217 GCA_026546715.1 Gallinago undulata
TGCCACTTGGCCTTATTAAACCTCATCCCATTGGCCTTGGCCCACTGATCCAACCTGTCCAGATCCCTCTGTAGAGCCTTCTGACCCTCAAGTAGACGTCTGTTGCTCCTCCCTTGTCCACCAACATTGTAACCCCATCACAGAAAGTCACCTAATTTTTCAGGCACAACTTGCCTGTGGTAAAGCCATGCTGGCTGTCACCAGTCATCTCCTTATTTTCCACATGCCTTAGCAGAGATCTGCTCCATGAGATTGCCAGGTACAGAAGCGGCTTCCCCAAGCCACACGTAGGACCTTGCAGTTGGCCTTGAACTTCATGAGGTTTTGCACAGGTCCACTCTTCCCACTCTTCAAGGCTGTCAAGGTTGCCATGGATGGCATCCCTTTCTTCTTGCATATCAACTGCACCACTGAGCTTGGTGTCATCTGTAAACTTGCCAAGATCTTCATCCATCTAACAGTCCATCTCTCTCCAATTTAGCGACTAGAATGTTGTGGATGACCATAAGAACAGTAAGCCTTGATGAAGATAAGCACAGACTGCTGATATGGCTCTTTGTTTAGCAGGGCATTAAATTCAGTGGCAAAAAAAAGCTCATTTCAGTCCTATATATTTTCCTTAAAGACAATAAGGGAAGCTGTTTTTGCTAAAGCTCTTGAAATCAAGGTAAAGCTTCAGAACCTTCTAACTTGTTGCACTTGCCAGGTGGTACCATCTCATCCTGTCCACAAAACCACTATTGGAGGATAGCTTCAGTTTTCAAATGAAATACCGCCTCTAAAGTTGGTCAAAAACCGAGACGCTTTTCAAATTCGCACAAAAATTGTCTTGAGTTCTACTCAGCATACCAAAAAGAATACAACAGTGATACTGACACATGTATAATAAACATTTTTACAATTCATACAAAATGAAACAACATACAGGTTAGGTTGCATGAAAGAGATCAGGAAATGCAAAAGGTAAGAGGGGTCACAATTCTTCAGTACTGATTTTGTATCATAGTTATACAGTTACATGACTTACACTATTTTACAGAACTAGTTTCATTTATAACTGATCTTTTTGCTTCTTTGTGTTCATCATGTAGTAGATCATACTCTAATTATATTTCGCAAAGTCAGGCATTTCAGGATTGTGCTACTGATGAGCAACACATTTCCGCAGTAAGCCCGAAAAGGTTTTTCTTAAGACTGTGCATCACACATGTAAATACTTTTTTCTAACTCAATAGCTCTGGTTTTTCACATATGTAAACGTTATTTGCCCAGTATAATTGTTCTTACACTTAGGAAGTGCCTATTGCTAGTCTTCCTGTTCTCACACATTCTTCTTTCTACCCTCTACCTAAAATTTGTCTAGAATTAAAGTAGTTGCATCCCTCCAAACACAAAAAAGGTCTGTATTTGTAACAACTTAAAATAATTCTGATGTTACTTAATTATTTGGTAGTGGAAAGCATAATAGGCTCAGATGTGCCACTAAAACATAATAATGTAACAAATTGTTGTGCAGTATGACTCCACACTCCATAGAGAAATTAAATGCTGTCTGAATAATTCCTTCTTTTTATATGACAAATACAGACACAAACAAGAAACACAGAATCCTAGGCCTTCCAAATTTCAGTGTTTGATGTAAGACACCAGAATGCCAACACTGCATCTGCACAGGATCACTAAGAATCAAAGTATTTCACAGTTAAAGTACATGAAAAGTGTCATATGAATGCTAGAGCAACTCAGGTACTTACAGTGCCCTCAACTTCTGAATACAGGCCTGACCAAAAGCTGAAAGTACTTTTGTCCAGCTGATACAGACGAGATTTTTCAAATGTTTCTGAATCCATGATCTGTCCTAATTCCTGTGGTACATGTGTTGTTGTTCTATACACCCGTCTCTGAAAAATTGAAAAAGAAACTTAAAGTCTACATCCAATATTTTTAAGGCGATAACTAAGATTTTAAAGCAACCCATAACATCATCCCACGGGCCATCACAGAGTTTAAAAAAAAGAAAAACAAACAACCCACAAAATAATAAATATTTCTAAATTTGTTTTCTATCAAGTTCCAAACATAAAACTGAAACATAGTTACTATGTTATAACCAGAAACTGAGTTGCCTACTTACTAATTTATTTCCGATACAGTTATTATATAAAGATCACACAAACTCATTTTTCCACAGGACGTGACTTACTGTACCACAATAACGACTAAGCAGACTTTGAAACTAAACACCAGATCCTCTCCTGCAAACCATTGCAACTTCACCAGGAAACATATCTATGGTGTAGCTTCATAAATGAGGAGCTATTTTGGTTTTGGTAGAGAACTCACCACTTTAAAATTTTTAAAGACTAAAGGTCCTTATTCCATACACAGCCTTCTCTTGTTTCAGTATATTTATCCCTTTTCAAAAGAAAAGCTCCTACTCTTTGTCACTTCAAAATATGTTCTTCTGCTGACCAGAGCATCGGGGGTGTGTGTGTGTGTGTGTGTGTGTGTCTCACAGATGGCTCAGGTGATCCCATGGCTCATAGGAATATGCAGCATTGCCTCCTGCTGCCCCAGCAGCCTTCTCCCCAGCTGTGCTGGCTCTGGCTGGGATGGAGTTAATTTTTTCATAGCAGTCTGCATAGTGGTCTGCTTTGCGTTTGTGTTTGATAACACACCGGAGTTCTGGCCGCTGCTAAGGAGCGTCAAGGCTTTCTTTCTGTCTTCCCAGTGAGCAAGTGTGGGCAAGAGGCTGGAAGGCAACGCTGCCAGGACAGCTCTCCTGAGCTGCCCAATGGGATACCCCATGCCCTATAATGTTATTCTCAGCAGTAAAAACAAGTACGGGAAGAAGAAAGTGGGGAAGGGGAGAGGGTCTGACTTCCAAGGTGGCTGTCTCTTGGAGACTTGCCAGGCATCGGCCTGCTTGTGGGAGGTGGTGCCTTTGCAGCACTGACAGGCTTCTCTCTCCCCTCTTTCCTTCGCTGAGTAAACTGCCTTTATTGCAGCCCGTGGGTCCTCTCGGTGTTGTTCTTCCCGCTGGCGCACCTGTCCCGGAGAAGGAGGATCGAGCTTCTGGGTGGGTGCTGGGCCGCGCTCTTCAGATCCTTCCACGGACTCACCCGACTGACGTGCGGGCGAGTGGCCCCACCGCCGCGGCCACCCGGCGGGGAGGGGGGCCTCGGCTCCTCGGAGAGCGCTGCCGGCACGCCCGGGGCCAGTCCCGCTCCGGAGCCTGGCAAGCGCCAGCAGACGCAGGCACCCAGCGGGGCCGGGACCGCCGACAGCTCTGCCCTCCGGGGCGCGCCGCGACCCGCTCCCCTCTCCGGCTGATCTCACAGCCGCCGGCGGCAAACCGCTTCCCCCCACAGGCCGCGGGCGAGCAGGGCTGACGCCGCGCCGGGCCCTACTGCCTCGGCCGGGGCGGGCCCAGGCCCTCGCCCAGCCAGGCGACACGCTAAGCCGGTCCCCGCGCCGCTCGGCCCCGGCCCCGCCGCCCTGATGTCCCGCCCGTTCCCGCCGAGCCGCCGCCGACCTGCCGGTGCGCCAGGAAGGCCTCCCAGAGATAGACGGCCCAGGAGAAGAGCAGCACGGAGCAGAAGATGCGCTTCTCGGCCGGCAGCTCTGCCCACAGCTCGTCAGGTAGCGCCATGGCTCCGCGCCGCTCCCGCGCTTCCTCCCGCCGCGGCGCCGCCTGGCGCCCGGAGGAGCCGCCGAGGGGCGAGGCCTATCACAGCGGAAGGGNNNCAGCGCTGGCGGCAGCAGCCCTGCCGCGGGGAGGGGAGGGGAGGGGAGGGGCGGGGAGGGGAGAGGGGAGGGGAGGGCACTTCTCCCCGAGGAGCCAGGGGCAGCGGGTAGGATGGTTGCCCTGGTTGAGGTTCCAGTCAGGACCCCACAGGATTGGGAAGGTCTCGCGTGAGGGGAGGCCTGTCAGGGAGGGTACACGAAGGAGACCCGGTGGGTCCGCTGCTCCTGCAGGCATCAGGGCAGAGTGGAGGGGAGCCGAGAGTGGCTGAGGGGAGCCATCAGGGGCTGCCGGCGGGACTGGGAGGCATCGGCACCAGGTGAGGGGGTCCCTGGCCTCGTGCTGCTGCTGGATGCCTTGAACTGCCCCGAAACCTCTCCTGATGCTCAGGTGCAAAGATGTAGGGACTGATGTTAGGGAAATTCCCTAACTATTGTGTCAATCAGTCTTTACAGTATGAAATTCTATTAACTTTTGTTAATATATACATTAGTTCACTGCAATGGGATGAGATAGTGGAATTTTCCTGGTATTGTTCGTGCTTAAGTAAAACAAACTAAAGGACAGCCCAGCCCTGGAAAGAAGGGCTTTGCTTCTTGGAGGCTTAGAGATGTCTATGAAGGACAACTGACACTCCTGGACATTGCCTGAAACCCTCCCAGCATTGTCTGGCCATCATGGTACCATCTGGACACCAGTAGCTCTAGTAAGACTGACTCCAGGGACATCTGCGGTAACAGACAAGCAGCAAGAATGCTGCAGAAATACAGTTGCTGTGCAAAGTTCTACTATGGGCGTTAGTGATTCATCAAGTCATGTTGTACCTGAACATTTGAAGGGTATAAGAACCCTGTGTAAAACCACATTCAGGGTGCTCCAATTTGACAGGGTCACCTCATGAGCACAGATAAGTATTTACCCTTGTAATTCTGTACTTTGTTTCCTGATCTCTCCTCAGTTGGCCACAGGGGAGGTGCAGATTTTCATTAACACTGAGCTGTTGTGCAGAGCGAGCCATGGTTTCCCTGCTCTCCAGGGTGAGACTCAAGGCCTGCCTAGAAAGCCTACTTACACTGTGATCACAACAAATTTAAATATTTCTTTCAGAGGCTGGCCAGGGCAGCAAGGCTGGGGCAAAGGATGTTGAGGGGCAGAGTGTGAACAAGACCAGATGATCAGCAATCCCTCCAAAGGGAAAGACATTTTAGGAGTTCTGTCCCACCTGTGCAGCCGTTCTGGCACCCCAGCTTCTAGTCTGACTGAGCAAAAGAGGATCATGTAGGATCCCAGAGACAGAAGGAGGCCAGGAACCATTCAGTGATGTGCAGTACAGGCAGGAAAAAAAGTTTGTCTCTACTTGACTCAAACCATGAGGACACAGCTTGACCAATGTGGACGAGGACACAGAAGATTTTTTTTGTGGGCCTGCACGTGCACCAGGTCTCCTGAATCACAGAGAGAACACTGAAAGCATACACCAACAGGCCCAGCTCATGGAGAACCAGCTCTATTATCTTCCTCTAGAAGAGGCAGAGAAGTGGCTTGATAGCAATTTCGGGGCAAGAGCAAACTTAATGCAATTTCCAAGTGAATCTGATCAGCAAGCTGAACTTTCCCAAGTACTTTCTAGCAGCATGTAGTATCCATAGGTACCTCGCACAGTGGAGGGCAAAGCCAAACTCCTGCAGTTTCCCCAGGGGGTAGTTGTCCCTCCCCATGAATGTCTTTGCTACAAGGCAAAGAACAGACTGGCACTACATACTGAGTGGAGCAAATTGTGAATCAGCTGTCCAAGATGTTCCAACCTTGGACCACCCAGGTCTGGACAGGAGGGATGATGTTGCCTGACACACAGCTGGGTCACTGAGATCACCTTCACAGTGATCTTGTAGTCTGCGCACAAGAGCAGCACTGAGTACCAGTTCTGTGGGGTGCAGAGTTGTCCTGCTTGGCAGGAAGACTACGACAGCCCCTACATTGCACAACAGGAGTAGCATATTATTGCTAGTAAATTTGACCCAAAAGTGGTGCCCAAGGATGCTCTAGAAAGTGCAGCCCATTGATGTCTGGAGAGTTGTTAGTGCACACACATGGGAGGGACCCTGAGCTCCGCCACAGTCAGAGGGAGTTTATTTATGTGATCTCTGTTGCCAGCAGATCAAGTAAGCTGATCCTTCCACTCTACTCAGCACTGGTGGGGTCGCATGTGGGCTGACCCAGTACGAGAAAGACACGGAGCTACTGGAGCAAGTCCAGTGAAGGGCCATGAAGAGGATGAAGGGGCTGGAGCATCTATAAAGAAAGGCTGAGAGAGCTGAGACTGTTCAGCATGGGGAAGAGAAGCCTCAGGGGAACCTTATCAATGTGTGTAATATCTAGTGTGAGAGAATGAAGAGGAAGGAGCCAGACTCTTCTCAGCAATGCCCACTGGCAGGACAAGACATGATGGGCACAGAATAAAAAATGTGAAACTCCATCTGAATATAAGAAAACACTTTTTTACTGTGAGAGCGGTCAAACGCTGGAACAGGTTGTCAATTCTCCATCTTTGTAGGTATTCAAAAGCCATCTGGACATGGTCCTGCTCTCACTGATTCTGCTTGAGCAGCAGGTAGGGGTGAGGGGGTGGACTAGATGATCTCAAGAGGTCTGTTCCAACATAAACGATTCTGTCACTACAGGGAGCCCATTCTCATGAGTCTGGCAAGTGAAATCCAGAGAAAAAGGGTGCCTTGCTCCCTTCTGCATCAGCTCCAATTCCATCATATAGAGTTAACCAGACCATCAAAGAAAACATTGGAATTGCACTTCTGGGCCTGGCACCAGGGCACAGGCATTAATCAAGCTAATTAACATGGTTTTCTCATATTCCCAAAGATCCAGCAAGTGACCTGGTATAACCTTGACAACCTGAAGGAAATAGGCTTGGGAAAAGCAGGGTCATTATATCCCTAGAAACAGCTGCATTCAGTGAGTGTATGTTCTACAGGAAGATGACCTACAGGTGCCCTCCCTTCTGAAGGAAGAAGTGCGCAATGCCCTAGAGAAAGCTCATCCTGCTTTCTGTGGTGCTCCTGAGGACTGGGCAGTACTGACACTTGTGCCAGCAGTGCCATGCAGCATCTTCTGCTCATCACAGATGAGAGGTGTGCAGTAGCTGTACACTTTCATCTTTGCCGAGTTGTGCTCCTCCTATAACTATAAACCTGGAATCCCTTATTCCAGTGTTTTCTGGATATTGTTCTGACACAAGCACATCTTGTGTTGGAATTGATAGGAAGCTGTATCTGTTTCATTGTTGTCTCAAATTTCAGATCCTATGGAATCAAAATGTCTTTTTCATGCTGTTTTGTTTACTCCACATGGATCTGAAATCCTGCCCTATCTCCAACTCCGTCCCTCTCAAATACTTTTCAGATGGCTTAATCTAATAACATTAGGAAATTTTCCACCAGTCTTTGCTGTTTGATAGTTTCTGCTGGTGCCTGCTGCTGCTACTCTGTAATCTTTGTCTGTAGCTGTTCTTCCCAGTGTTGCACAGAATTTATACACTAGAGCTGTATTACCTTTCCCAAATACAACGTTGCTGCTGCTCTGCTCATACTGCCTCCTGCCCTTCTGCTCCCCAATAAAACTGAGAATTTCAGTAGAAGGCCTGCTAAGATAAGCAGGGAGTTTCTTACTGACCTAAAATGCAAGAGTGAACTCCTGCCTGTCACACGGCTCCTCCCTGTTGTCAGCACACAGCTTGAAGGGTGTTCCTTTATTCTTGGATGGATGCAATTTTTGCTCCTGAGGCCAGTCGCTCCTGGTCTGTCCTTTCACAAGCTCTCAGAGGTCTCTCTCCTCACTGCTCCTGGAGAAAAGATCTCCCAGAATGGCTTTAATAGTTTGCAATTTTTTCCCCCCAATTTCCAGTACAGAGTTGCTGTTGATTTGCTGTGTGCAATGCTTTCTGTGAAGCTCACACAGCTTCTCTCTGTTACATGTAGGGAAGGCAGGAGAGGCATTCCTCCTCAGGCTGCATTTCCTGACCAATCCAAGGGCAGTTAGTTTTTCTTCATCCACCAGACTTTTTGTTCCCCAGGTACTGCAGTCTGCACACAATATATTTAAATTCTTTTTTTTTCACTACAAGTTACACAAACTGCACGCAATAATGCAAATAAAGCCTCACTGGTACTTGACCAAACCCTTCCGCAGCCACACCAAGAGAAGGGAAGTGCAAAAATTAACGCTCATAGTGGGACAATAATGGAAGATCGGTGAGGAGGATTGTAAACACACCCAAGTGACTCGCATCTGGGGTGTATAAAAAACTACAGCTATCATACTATTTATTGTGTAGTCTTGTGTGCTCGACAAGTAGAACATCCGTACCAAGATACCATAGGCCTGTGATAGAGGCACCTTATCGAACATGTTTAAGATTCCTGCCTGCTGTGGGAGAGAGCAAAGTGCAGTGGAAAACTGCATCCACGCAGATCCCTGATAAACAGGGGAGAGCAGTGGGGCCTGAGCCTCCCAGTGCCTGCATCCCTGCTGCAGTGCCTCTGTGCCCAGGTGCTGCTTCAGGGATGCCCTGGTTGGCGAGGTAAAGAAAATAAATTTACTCTTTGCATTTAACCTGTGGTTTTGTGGTTGTTCTTGCATCCTGTCTGTGCTGGCCCACACCCTCCAATTCTGGTAGGGTAAGCTCTGTTAAGTCTTTTTAAAACTACAGTGGGCTAGCACAGCACATGTTCCATAAAGTAACTTGTATGGCTGCTTGCTCTGGAACTCCTTATTGCAGACAGATACTGCTGCTGGAGAATTCCCAGTATGCGGGTTCTGTTCTTTTAAAAAACCCCAGGGAACTATTAAAGGTAATTGGGCCCTCCTGGTCCAGCCACCAGAGAGAGATTTGCTCCAGAAACAAGCAGCTGCTACAGACCACCCCTGGAAAGAAGCTGAGAGAGGAGTAATATGGAGCATAGCAGTGATGTGCTTGTGTGAAGGACCAGGACAGCTTACAGCAGAAGGAACGGTGGTAGAGGGGACCCTTGCAGAGCACAGCCAGGCATGTGCATATTTGGAAAGCTGGGATTGCAGAATCTGAGCTGTTATTTTTTGGTGATTCCATTCTCACTGGATAAGCAAAGGGCAGAGCCTGCATTTCTGGGTAAGGTGACACAGCCCGAGTTTACTTGTGAAAAGTAAGACAAGATACAGAAAGAAAACAGGAGCACAGAGACCAGAGTATAGAAGAGAGGAAGCTGCTGGGATGGGGAGTCTGGGAAACTGGGGTAAGGAGAAATGCCACCAAACAGGCCTGAGCAAGCATGCAAGGGCCCCCAAAGGGGATACAAGTCTTTCATGTTAACTGTAGCCCCAACAGCGTTAGTAACACGTAGCTGTAAGTTGCAGACCCATTTCCTCGCGCTGCAATGGCAGAAAGGTCCTCAATTGTATATTACTGTTGCTGGGTTTTCTTATGTTTCAAGTAGTGCCAGAAGTGCCAGAGCTGGCACAAAGGAAGCAGCAGGAGATCACCGCTGGGAACGGGAGCAGCAGAGACTCCTTTCAACAGCAATGAGACATGTACTGCCTCACTCACCTCAGTGAACAGGTGGAGCTGACTCTATCAGTGCTGCCATGGAAAGCAGAGTCCCAGCCCCCTTCTCTCCCTCACTCCCTGCCCCCCTTCCTCTGCTCATACATCTACATGGTTTTGTAGCAAGGACTGAAGAACTCGTGGGTCATGTTTTTTGCCGCATGCCGTTTATTCTGAAGGCAAGCAGTTCCCCTCCTTTCTGAACCAGAATAAACCAAAAATGCGTTGGGAAATACAGTTACAGAGCCCTACAAGGAATCAAGTATTTATTCGGAGTCAAAAAACTTCCTTCACATTTGGTACCTGTAGCATTAAGTGAAGGCAGCATCGGTGCTGCTGGGATGTTCAGAGCTGGTCACAGCAGTGCTGGGGACAGAGAGCACAAAGGATGGGTAACTGGATACAGATGCAGGAAGAGTGGTGTGAACAAATGCTCCTCTTCAGCCAATTCTTGAGATAGCACTTTAGCACCAGTCATTCATCTTATTTATACAGAACTTGTCTGTGGATTTTTAATCATTAACTTTTGATAAGATTATGCCAACTTAGTTTTTGTCATCTTCTATCAGTTACCATTTGTAACTATTTTAGCAGAATGACTTGCCAAATAAATTTAAAAAAAAGCCTTATCTTTTCTATAAGGCAGTATGTCCCCCCAAAAGGAGCAATGTCACTGTCAACTGCCAGGGAAGACAGGGCAGTGCTGCTCTGGCCGGCACTGTTCTCCTTTCCTGGAGGAAGCTCTAGCAGTTCAGGGAAGCCAGCCATGCCAAATCCCTCCTGCGCTGCATCCTGACTAATCCCTCACCTACAATCATAAATCTTAAAAGACATTTTCAAAGAGCAACAGCTCTCTTATCCCACCCTCACTCCCTTTGTGCTCATGTGGGCAGAGGGACAAAAATTGGGGGAATATGGCTGTGTGGAGTAAGGAGAACAGAAAGGCTCAAGGGCCCCCACCATAAGCTCCAGTGGAGAGGGAGAACAGGTTTTGCACCCTACAGGGCCAAGCCAAGGCAAAACAGTTTCACTTATGCCTCCCCTGCTCTCTGACATTACCATTCTCAAAAAGACATATTGGGACTTAATTGGAAATTGAATTTCCCCCAAATAATTCACTGCAGCCAAGATGCAGAAATTGTAAAATACAGTGTTACAAGGCTTTATCAGTATCATAAAATGCAAAGATCTTGCATGAACAACACAAGTGAAAACTCTGAACTGACTCTGCTGAGAGCCCTGCCAGAGCACACAGGTCAGACTTAGAGGGTCTCTCTTTATAACGGTATTCAGTTTTTTACAACCCCTGGGAGGGCAGCTGACAGCCTTGGGGAACCGAGGCACAACCAATAAACATGGTGCTTACATGGTGCTTTCCTATAAAATCCACACAGCTGAAGACAATAATTTAAAAATGGGAGCAACATGCCATGATTATGAACTCGCACCTAGGTTTTCTCAGGTATCTGTTTACAGCAAGAATCCTTTTTTAAGAAGTCAACCTGATGGTGCTCCTTTACTGTGGAACAAAATGTTTCTCCTGTATGTGTGAAGGCAAGAAGCTGGAAACGTTACATCTTGGCTGCAAGACAAGTTCAGGCAGCACTTGGAAGGAGAAATGAAAACATAGACAGAAAAACTCTTAAGTTCAGACCTTTGCCCTTTTGTGGCCTCCCTCCCACTCCCCACCCTTGCTAGGCAATTAGAAAGATGAGATAAACAAGCCCCCAAAGAAACCAGGATGCGGATTCAAGCTGTACAGTTCTGATGGCGTAACACGTATTACCTTGCTGGGATGGTGCTGCTGCAGGTGATAAAGAAGTGTTTCAAAGACTGAAACACACTGTTGGTATCTAACAGAGAGAGATGATGTCTGCCTCTTTATCTGCTCCTGCATTATATTCAAGTCTTTGGAAACAGCAATAATTTAAGTAATGGCAGTAGCCTAGGGGACAGGATCTATAAAATATTTGAGAGATGTAATTTGTAACAGCTTGCCCTGTGTGGAGTGGTGGTGACTTCCATGCTCTCAGTGACTCTTATTTGGGAAGAGCAGAATACTTCAAGGAATTTAAAGTTTCACATGACTTTCGTGGTATTACAGAACTGCAATTGTCACAAAATTCATGCTTAATATGCAAAGCTGTTTATACAAGTGGCAGGATTAATTTTAATAGGAAAGCAGAACAACTTTAATACACAAACACAGTAGGATTGTATAAAGGTAATCTATCATTTTATAGAGTTCTTTGGTGGCAAGTTTGCAGCAGAGCTTATATGAACAGTATATAAAAAAATTACAAATATACAAACCCCTTCAGAGTCATAGTTTTAAAATGAACCATAATTTGGGAGCTTGGCAGAAGGCAGTAGGAAGCTATGCCCCAAAGGGAGAGGCAAGGCTGCACCACTGTGTATTTTATTTTGTTCATCAGTCACACTACAAGGACACACGGTACCTCCAGCCAACCTGCATCCGAATTGCTGCTTTTGACAGCGAATGAGAAGTGAACCCATTCCCACATTCCCGTCAGAACAAGGAGATGGACAACACCGTGTGAGTTACAGTGGAGAAGCAGAGAAGATGGACATTTGAAATAAGCCTTTGTTCATGTGGCAATTTATCGAGCAGTCAGGCAAACTTGGGTAAAGTTTTTATCTTTTACGTGGAAAAGCTTCACTTATGCCAGGCAGAAACTCTTTTGTTCCTCATTTCTGGACAACTTGCACGGCCCCAGAATATTTTAAATTATAAGAAGTATTAATTCACAAACTCCATGAGGTTGTTCACTGGGAATCAGCGATCAAGGCTTCCTGTTGAGCAGAAAATAATTGATGCTGACTCCAAGAGGCAACAACAGGAAATAAACTTTCAATTTGTTTTCTTTAAGTACAATCAAACCTGAATATCTGTCAAGTGTAACAAGAAAGGGAAAAATGCGATCAGGGAGTTAAAGGGAAATCTTAACCAGCTTCAGGTTACCATATGTGCAAAATATGGCAGGGGCAATGGGGGGAGTTTGTGGGTGCGAGAAGCTCAGATCTGCAGTTGCAGCTGTACCATTGGCAGTATTTCTAAATGGAGTAATGTCTCTATTCTCCAAGAACCTCAAGTATTCATCAGAGGAAGGTCTAGTGAACGATGCATGAATGAAGGCTAAAAGAATAAATGCAAACTTCTCTGACAAGTACATAAAAGATATGTAAAAAGATCACAATGAACTGTTCCCCCAATTAAACAGATTTCCACCTGTCAGCTAAACAACTGTCAACTAAAACAATGAAAATAGAAAGCAAGAAACCTGTGTTTAGATGCCTTCAGGCTTGCAAAGACAGTGTAAGTTTTCCAAAACTACTATAAAAAAAGTATCTACATCATTTGCAACATACCACCTTAAATAAAGCTTTTGGTAAATGAGGTACCTACATCATAGAGCATCACTTTGGAAATAAATCCCATTTTTAACTTAAGGAATCATAGAATCATTCAGGTTGGAAAAGACCCTTGGGATCATCAAATCCAACCATCAACACTACAAAGTTTTACCCTACACCATATCCCCCAACACCGCATCTAAACGACTCTTAAACTTTTAAATTTTCTTCCAGTTTATGGCTTCTATAAACATGTAGGAGTTACCTTTCAAACTTCTTATGAAAACTGAGTTGTCCCCAGGTCACTCAAGACAACTTCAGGTCCTTGCACAGAGTAGATATCCATCAGTCTACACTCATGGATGGAACTGGCAGTCAGCATCAGACACGACCCAATTGTCTTAGGAACATTAGATTTGTTACCTCAGCAAGCCTGAGGAGTCACCACAAAATTGTCTTCTAAGCAAGCCTCAAGATACTTGCTTTGGTGGAATTTATTTCTCTCTGCTATTCCCCACGTAGAGAGCTCTTTACTAGTCTCTCATGACTCAGCTAATTTATCATCACGTTAAGTATCTGGTTTGCATTTAATGATTTTCATTTTCCTGACTGTACTCGCAGCATTTGAAGTTGTAGGAAGCCATCAATTACATCCTAACTCCTTTTAAAAAGATCTGGCACATTTTTAGGACTGCACAAAGCAAAAGCTTGGATGTTGCCTTTGTCTCACCACTTCTCTGCTCTGCGGCACACATACGTACTCTACATCTTATTTCATTCCTACATTCTCATCTAATTCCTCTCATTCAAAGTAAGTATTTTAAATGCTTGAATTCTTTAATACTGTCATGTTTGAAGATCTGGTTAGCTAGTGGAAATACAGCTGCTTGACCCAAAACTGAAGACTCAAAACCTTAATGAATTTACTATTCGCACTGTCCAGTTTTGTTTCTCTCAGCATTGAAGTGGACAGATTGCTTCGTGGGATTCTCAAAAAACCCAGTAGTGTGGTGGTATCCCTTGAGGCACAGGCACATTATCTGAAACAGCCATCACATTTATTAAGTTTGCAGTTAAACTCTTTTCCTGTTTTGAGTATTGTTTGAACATGACACAAGCTTGACATTAAAAAGTAAGACTTTTTTTGAAGAGACAAAAATCGCTTTGGAACATACTTCAGGTGCCTGACCCCGTGGCAGTATTTAACCTTTTGACCTTAACTTACTTCCATTTTTAAAAGCTAGTGAGAAGATTCACGCACCATATTCCTTTCATTGCAAGCTTACAGCTTAGAGAAAGGAAATGGCAAAACACAGACAATAAACTACATTTCTGCTCGGCGCATGACTTTTAATCTAACTTTTATTTGGGCATCCTTAAAATAACTTTTGTAAGTGTAGTATGAAGATGCCATTTTTGCCTAGTTTTGGTCATAACCATTCTCCAGTTAGTTTTTTAGATAGCTGCCTTCATTCCTGCACCTAGCCAATATTCATGGTTTATTTTAAACATTTCCCAAAGTTTTCTCCATTTCCTTTCTACTGCTACTTTTCAGATCACACTATAAAACACCAAATATTCCAACAAAACCCAAGCCTTCATGAATAAGAAGCTGTGATTGCTGCTTGCTCATTAGCATCCTCATGGAGATTGGGAAATCCCATCTACAGGGGAAACAGATTCTGGGCCTCATGATGTATCCAGAAATACAGCAAGGAACAAGACACAGAAGAACAAGAAACATATCTTAAAATATTAGATTACTCTTCTGGTGAATCTTACAGCTAGGTTTTATTAATCATCCAAAAAGCTAACTAGGGAACCCAAAATGTGCACCCATATTTTAGTGTCACATAACTCTCTTGGAAGTCTGTTGACGCTCTTCAAACTCTTATGTTGTACCTTACTCTGTCAGAAGTCTCTTCTTCCTGTAAAGTGAAAGGTAACTAGGCCTTTCTCTAAGTGGCAAGTGTTTTCTGCCTGTACTAATTCTTTCAAGTCTGAAAAAAGCACAGAGAATATTATAAAATAAAATGTAATAATTTACTTTTCTGTATCTATATTGTTTCAGTCTGATAAATTATCTACAAATGCGTAAAACTTAAGCAACATTGTCCAATGCACTCAGAATGGTCCCAAATTCAATTACAAGTAAAGCACATTAAAGATTTACTGTAAAGTAAACAAATGGGTGAAAAATTGTAATTTATTGAAACTCATAACTCAAAAAATATAAGATGCTGTAGTGTACAATATGTTACACAAAGCACCCTAGGGTGCACATTCAAGTCAAGTAATAACTCCATCGTCCCCCAAACCCTGGTACCCTAGTACTTGTTCCATATACAATCATGCACATTTACTCTTCAAGAGGAAGCCCCCAGTATTCGATGTATTAAATAGCACCAAAATCAGCATAGTCCATTGAAAAAAAAATAATGGGGAGCTAAATTAACTTGGCCAATATTTTTGACAGCTATTATACATTCATGGAATTAAACAGTCTAAACTAACCTAAACAGTGTGTACTGTAACAATTACTGTTCTAATTTGAAGTTCTCCCCATATAGCAGTAGTGGAGGCAATCTGCTCTAAGCAAAAATACTTACGTACTTCCTACACAAAGCTCATCTGCCTTTTTTGTGGGAAATAACCCTATGAGGGGTGTGGAAAACTTGGATCTTTCAAGAACAACTACTGGTCTTAAGTAATGAAGCTGTTTTAAGGCAAGGTCTCCACAGTCCGTTAGTGCCTTGTCCAAGATTGCCCTCAAATTTTCTAATGAAGGGGCAGATGATGACTCTGACAACAAGGGCTGGATTTCTGTTAGCTGCCTGTGATTATTTTGGGGTATGATTACATTTTCGTCATTTACAAAGTTGTTTACTGGTATATCCCCTTGACTGTCTCCTTTTTGAGAGGTCTTATGTACTGGCAACTGCTCAGGAGACTCCCATTCTACTGCCTCATCAAAATCATCATCGTCGTCATCTTTTCCCTCACTTTCCTGAATAAATTTTAGAAATGAAGACTCAAATCCCATCGGTTTGTATGTCTTCAAATCAAAAGGTTTGGACACTGGGGGCTTCTGAATTCTGTCTTTTGTAGCACAAAGTACATTTCTTTTTGCATTTTGATTAACTGCACTACGTTGACATCCTTCTGCGTCTTTCTCTCTTGGCAGATCTAATTGCAAACCGGAGAAATAAGAGTTATTCTCTCTTTCACTGTTTTCAGAAAAATCTTCAGTTGTATGTTTAACTGTCTCCCTGATGTTATGCTCTTCAAAACAGGTGTTCTTTGAACTGTGTTTATATTTTAAAGTGCCTGAATACATAAAGGCACTCGCATCAAAACCCACACTACTTGATGAACATTTTTTTTGGTCTTCATTGCTTACATCTTGAGGGCCACAGTCACTATTTAGAACAAGAGGTTTTCCACTTTCCTGCACATTTTCAGGATTAGCTGATGTATCCTCTTTAACTTTCACACCTTTTTTATCCAAGTCTGAAGCTGTTTCAGAGCAGGACTGTTTTTCAATCATGATGCCACATTTAACACAAACAACAAGCTTCTGAATCCGTTGCTCTATATACATATTGGTCATCTGATGCGTACGTTTATAGTGCCTCACTATGCTGCTTTCCAACTTGACAACAGACAAACATCCCTGAACCATGCAAGGGTACTGAGTCTGGTTAGACTTCTCTTTACACATTTGTAGGGCTTCCTCTTTTGTTTTGAAATTCATCAAATGTTTTTCTCTACTTCTGCTAATTCTTTTAGATTTTTCTTTGAACTGCTTCCCATTCTGCTTGCTTATCTCAAAACTGTCTTTCAAATAACTTTGTTCATTTTTATCTTTATCTTGATTATCTTCCTCCTCTCTCTGATTTCCAAAGAGACTATCATAATATTCACTGTGTCGGAAATACACATGTTGAGAGTAGTGACTGTAATTTGTGAAAATTCGATCACAGCCATTAAGGTCACAATGGATTTCAAAATCTTTGTTTAATTTTTCTTCATTGGCATGTTCTTCTATTAGGTGCTGTTTAAGCTTATTAAAGGTATAAAATACAGCAGGGCAATGGGGTTGGTTACAAGCAAATCTTGCAGATTCAGCTTCAGAAAGCAGTTTTTGATCCTCTATGTGTTCATTGTGGAAGTCACTACTATGCTTAGCAAGAGCCTTAGAACATAAAAAACGCTTACCACACTCTTTGTATTTGCATGCAAATATTTTTTTACATTTGACAAGTTCCCTTTTTGTTCTTGCTTTGTCTTTTTCTAAGCAGAGCTGTTCCTTATTATACTGGTGAACGGTTCTATAATGGCGAATCAAACCTTTCTGGTTGGTAAATGCTGAGTTGCAACTTTTATGGATACAATGAAATGGTTTGTGGTATTTATGCAATATATAACATAAGTTTCCTTTAGCAACTGTTCTTTTACTTCCTCTTCCCTGTCTTGCTTCCAGTTCTTCCCTATGACTCTCCAGGGAAGCCAGGCTAGAGGTTTTTCTTGTTACATTATTGTCTGTCTCTTCACTGGATTCCAAATCTGTCTCAGAACTGCAGTCTCCCTTTTTAGGATGACAGAGCTGTTCAGAGTGGTCTGAACGTTCAACGTACTCCTCACTGGTTGCACAGGCAGGTGTTTGAACAGTGCTATTTTTATGCATGTCATCTGTACATAAACCTGCATGATCAAATCTTTCATTAGAACATACCTTGTGAGCTGCCCTCTCACAGCCAATTTGATGTTTGTTTCTATAGTGAATTCTCAAGTGCGTTTTTCTTGTAAAAGATCTTTTGCAAATATGACACTTAAATGGTGAGTACCGATGCTGGAACATATTTAACTGAAGAACCATTTCCTTTGAATAGTTATGCTTTCTAACATAATGCATTAGGAGAGCTTCTCTGGTCACAAACTCACATGTGCATCCGTGACATTCACAGAAAAATGGTTTAGCTGCCAGTTGAGTAAGGTACTGGCTGGGTAAACTATCCTGTTGCTCTTGAAGCTGAGATTTTGAGGTAGTTTCTTCTACTGACTCAGGGCACTTGGCATCCCTAGATGAATAGGACTGTAAAGAGCCCAGAGAAGGCTTCTGTCTTGAAGAATTCTGAGTGTTAGAATTTTTTAAACTTAGGTGTTTCAGGCCTAACATTAATTCCAACATGTTATCTTCAATATTTGATTCTTGAGTACTGTCATAAAAGGATGTTTCTGGGGAAGAAGGACAAGTTTCTTCCTTCAGGCCACTGCTTCCTTTAGCATCTATACTACAATACAAGCTTTCTGGAGAGTCAGCATTTGTATCTGAATTATGACCTAATTCTGTACTAATGTCTGTAGGGGATTTACTGTCCCGAGCATCATTCAAAAGATCAAGAAAGTCTTTTGTTTTCATCTCTGTACTTTTTTTACCTTTAAAGTTATACGGATGGGCCCTGCGAAGGTGTTTTTGCATACTTCTGGAATTTTTGTGTATGGAACAGCAGCCTTCAAAACCACAGGATAGTTTTTTGTCATCAAAGCAAACTGGCATATTAGAACCCTGTTGTTTCACATCTGCTGGAAAGACTCCTTCCTGGGACATGAGAAAACCTGGTGCTGATTGATTGTGAGCCATTGTTTCAATCAGTAGAGGAGACACCTGGCCTTGGTTTACTGCAGCATCTGCACTGTGGTCCCCACAATGAAGACTGCAATTACTTTCACTGTCTAGATCTTCACTGTCAGAGAGAGCCTCTTCCTTTATCTGTGGAACTTCCTGAGAGCCTGAAGGATCCAAGTTATCATTCAGACTGGAATTTTCAGATTGTTCAAGCAGCTGAGACTCTGGAAGATAACTGCGTTTGTCTTTTGAAACTGACTGTTCAAGTTTTAGCGTTTGCTTCACTTCCCCATTTGAGACTTCAATATTATGCACTGCAAGGTGATTCTGAAATTCAGTTTTTGAATAATAAAACTTTTTGCAACCGAAGAAGTTGCAGGTGTATGATGCATCTCTGAAGTGCTGTGCCTCATGATGGTAGAGTTGCCCTAAATCACTGAAAACAATATTACAGCCATTTAGCTCACATTTGTAACGAAGATCATCATGTGTTTGTTTGTGATTTAGAAGCTCATTAACTGACCCAAACCTAGCATAACAATCCATTGATACACACATGTATGGCTGAGGTCCACAGTGCACGCGTTCATGCTCTCGCAAATGAAAGGATGTCATGAAGTGTCGGCGACAGAAAGCACACTTCTCTCTCCTGTTTTTCATGTCCAAGTAGTGTTTTGCATTCTCATCATTGTTTTGATGTTCAGCTTTCAGATGCACACTTAAGTATTTAAACTGTTTAAATACTCTAGAACAATCTGTTCCGGGACATGGATAGATGTCTCTGTCTTGTAGCTGGCAATTTTCCAGTTGGCTAAATGTGACATATTCTTGTGTGTCATTTTCAAAGTCTTCTGGCAGCTGTGGCTGATGTGACTTTTCCTGAAACGCTGGAGGCGGGCTGCTGGATGCTGTTGTCTTTTGTGGTGATCTCTCTTTTTTCAGTATTATTTTCTTTTTAGGTCTGTGTGTTCTACTAGGTGGCATTTTAACATGTTCCATTACATGTGGTACAAAAAATTCCTTTCTCTTGAACTTTTTTGTACACACTGGACATGTATATACGCCATCTTCCATATGCATCTTAGAATGATGCAGTATTCTAGCCTCTATACACTCCCTTTTGCAGAGCACACAAAAAAATTTGTACTGAAGCCATCTCTGATATCTTTCTGAAGAACCAATTGGTTTTTTTACTCTTCCTTTTTCTTTTGGGTGGTTTATTGTGTCTTTTCCATCATAATATTTATGTTCTTTTGCCTCTTCATAATCACTAAAGAAAGTTTCTAACATGTCAGTTTCATTGACTGACATATTACAACTTGCATCATCCTCAGAATCAGAAGCTACTTTTCCTAACAGTTTAAGGCAATGTCGCTTTAAAGTCTTCCAGTCCCAAAATTCAGGATCAAATGGCCAATATGCTTTTAAAGCTAACAGCAGCTCACAACGGAGTGAATTCGGAACTAGTGCATTTTCTTCATCAAATTTTTGATCTGGTTGCATATAGAGCTCTTCCAACATGTTAAATCCACTCAAAGTTGGCTCAAGTAAAAATTCTGTGAGCTGACAAGCTCTTCTAACTTCAAGGTCTTCTGGTAAAAGGCATGCAATTGTTTTACATACTGATGTCTTCATTTCATCGCTTCCGTTTGATCTGATCTGAAGGGCTCTCACACATAACAAAACAGACACAGCAAGTCCTGCTTCTTCTGCCTGTTTTGAAAAAAAAAACAAAAAACAAAACAAAACCAAAGAGCCACAAATGTTAATTTTCTTTGATAATTACATTCTCTCCAGAACTGTTCTATGAAAAAAACATGCAACGAGCATCCAATAGACTACAGCCCATTCAGAATGCATTCAGGCTTCTGAGTGTTAAATGCATAAGTTACCAAGCATACTCAAAAATTGTAGTTTATTTTACATGGGTGATCTCTTCCACTTTTCCAGTGAGGGGACCCACTGCACACGTAGCACACTTTGTGAAGGAGACACATGAACCACTTTGGCTATTAGATGTTGCAAAACATCTTTCTAACTCCTCTCTCTCTTCGTTAGGTGACTTTCAATTATCACTAAGTCAGATGTCTAAAAGAGAATGATGTATATTTTCCATATACGTTCCTCCTGCAGCAGTCACACAGGATATTATTTCGGAACACGCAATACTGTGTAATAAATGATTCTCAGTGAACTGGAACTGGAACTTCACTTCCAAACATTTTCTGAGAAGCCTATGCAACTTTGAGATACTGCTCAACAGTATCAACAGTATAACTAAAAATAAACTTCATATGCTCATTTTTTTAAAATAGCATGTCCCAAATTTTACATGGACATAATTGAAAGTTAGCTTATTCTAAAAGCATCTTTTTCAGCATAAAGAATCTGAATGCACTAAGTAACTATTTAGTCATCATTAGTAAAGATAGGCAACAGGTAAGATATTGATGAATAGTGTACAGATGACAGTTGGCTCACACAACCACATCGGCTCCGATGGTAAAGATTCAAAAGAACGAAGACCAAGTTAAGAGAAGAGCAAGCTCTTATACTCACTGTGCACTGGATATTGGAAGTCATGCAACACTTCTTTAATTCAACAACAGTGTTAATTTGCTAGACAGCAATAAAAAAAGCCATTTTCCCAGAAGACATTTAATGTGCTTTAGCAGGAAACACAGAAAGAACTGGTATATAGTTAACAATATTATGCACAATATAAAGTGCACATTAACAGACGTTTTAGAAGTCGAAATAGACCAATTTTAGAGAAACTAGGAGCAAACATTTCTCTGTGCAATTACTACTGGAATTCATCTTTGCCAAATTAGAGTTCTGGATTCTCTTCTATTATCTGTTAAAAGGTCAATTGCGTAAGCTTATGAAGAACATGCTGTATCTGCCTCCTGGGTAGACGAATCAGTTGAAGTCTTTCCATTAGTTCTTAAACAGAGATTACGAGTTTATAAAAATTGCTGTTAAACATCTCTTGAACCTTTCTGCAACTTTCTAAAGATAGGCATCAGAATAGAAGGTACAAGTCCAGATGTGATTATATTGAAAGGTATTTTCTCAGAATACAAAAATATGAGACATTTTAGCCAAGTCATCATCTCTTAGAGATGCTGCAGAAAATTGTTGCTGTCCTCACATCTAAGCAGGTATCAGATCAAAACACATCTCTGCTTTGTTTGCAAAATACTGTCACACTGCATTTGCAGAGTAACAAATGAACTATTCCACACTGACTGAAGGTCACTTCAATGTGTCAAGCTGACACAAGACTACAGTGGCAGGCATTTTTTAGAGATTTTTATTAGTAAATTATTGGCACTTAATCAGACAGTATGAGTAATGAAATAAACTATACTTCATACCAATTCATTAGAATTATTAAGACAACAGTAACTTCATGTAAACAGCTCCTGCCGCATCAGAAGACTGGACTGCAGCTTACTTACTTCAGATTGTATGACTCTTATCAAGAAAAATAAATGCTGTAGCGTCTTGGCAATGATACCAAACTGACGACATCTCTCCAAAAAGGAATCCAAAGAAGGATCTATTCTTCTCTGCAATTTACTCCAGAAAAGTGTCAGTTCCCTGCAAAGAGTTGAAAGCAGAATGTAAGAACATTGCAGATATACTAACTTTGTCCAGAGTCTACACACTTTAGTTCATATTTGATACCACAACAATTTAAGTGTTATTAAAAAATAGCACACACTTCAGTCAGGTCTTCATCGCTGAGATGCTGAAGGTACCTTACTTCTAACCAAGCACCAGATCAAAACACAGTGCATCTCCTGTTTTTTAATGGAGAAAGACACTGGCAACGGGATTCATCTTGCTTAACGTAGGCATCTGTAGCTGCACAGACTTCCCTTCTAGACAAGAAAAAAACCACCACACTTGCAGAGCCTTAACTTTTCACACAGAATTATATTTAAAATAGGTAAGAAGAATCATCAGGTAAAGCAGCCACTTCTCTCCCACTAGGGAAGTAGCTGAGATGTTGACAACTGCATTCAAATCATGCAATTGCTACTCAATGCTTTAAAAGTAGCATTTGAACACAGAACCGTTTGCTTAGCAATTTATTCTAAGGCAACATAGCCACTGAATGAAGCAATCTGTCATTTTGTGTTGCTTTCTCATCACAATGAGTACCACAGAAATGGAAAAGCAGGAGAGGATAGAATCTGTATCTTTTATATCACTTGAAAAAAGTTTTTCTTCTTTTCCTTTAGCAGAGTAAACTTCACCTTTCCTAACTTAACCACTCCATGCATCAAATTATACATATACAAAACATACAACTTCTACATGCCAGGTCAGTCATAGACTCAAGAATCAAAAATTAAAAAAAAAAAAAACACACATAGGCAAACCTTACAGTGAATATGGGCAAGGTTTTTACTTTGAATTATCGATAACCTAGAATCATAGAGACTGAAGGACCATCCAGTGCCACCCCCTGCCCTGAGAAGGGACACCTCCCACCAGACCAGGTTGCTCCAAGCCCCATCCAACCTGGACTTGAACCCCTCCAGGGAGGGGGCAGCCACAGCTTCTCTGGGCAACCTGGGCCAGGGTTTCACCACCCATGACATCGCTAGAAAAATTGTAAGTAGAGTCCAAATAATCAGTAGATTAAGCATCACACAGTAAAATAAACTTTCAAATACAGTGCTGTCTTTTTGAACCAGACAGGACTTTCTTTGAAGTGGATTAAGCAATTGCTGCCCCTTAAAACCAGCAGCTGATCACAGAAAGCAGTGTGTCTCAGTTTATGTATTCAATTTAACTAAGTATTTTAAGTATATATTTATGCTGTACTTTAGCCCATATAATGGCTAGCAAGCAACCTCTAGCGTGATACCTCCATTAGTTTTAGCTGTAGGATTAAGCTAAATAGGCACATGGCAGTGAATTCATTTTACCATTTAGTGTCCTCCCAGTTGGCCATGACATTTGTCATGCTTTTGACAGTTCAATTTACTACGGCAGAGAAAGAAACACTACCTTATCTCTTTTCCAGGGTACTGACTCCAATCAGCTCTGCAATGTTTTCATACATCACCATGGTTTGTGTGGAGCAGAAGCCTCCTCATTTTTGTAAACCATAATATGCACTACATCTGTAACATTTAATCTCACACCTAATCAGTAAAGTTGTTTGATCTGACAAATGTAATGTTCTAAGTTTTACGTCATAACAGCCACTTGAATTCATCTGCCCTGTGGCTAAATAATCTCTAGATCTGTATCTGCCAAAAGGCAAATAGGTGGAGGTCAATAAAGGCCAGTCCATCAAACAGCAGTTGACCCTTAGACCAGCAAGGCACCTTTTTTTTTTTCAAGCAATGGTACTCTTTAAACAGAGTTAGAGGTACAGCCTCAAAGTGAGAAAGTAACCTGATGATCACAACAGTTTCACAAGGAAGAGTTCATCAGAAGGTGAACTTCTTCACTCTGTGCTCCAGCATCCTGGAAGCTTTGCTCTTCAGTGTGTACAGACCACATTGGTTGTGTGCAATGCTTTTGCACAAGAAGATACTAGAATATCAGTATTTATCAGTACACAATTTCAGTGTTAGACAGAAGACTTCATTCTCCTGTACTGTCCCTTGGGAAAGGCAGCTGAAATTTGAGGATTTTGTCCAGAAGTGGCAGAGGGGATGATCGTGGCAAGCACAGAGACAGCAGCACAGTCTGAACCAGCTCCTTTCACTTGAACAACCGCTGACAACAGGGTAGACATGACATGACTTCAGCTCAAGTGACAGAAACCTGCTAACACAAGTATGTATGTGCATACTTGTGTCTAGACCACGCTAACACTTGTTTCTTCAAGCCTTCACTGCCATCACCTCGGCTGGCCAATTCTAAAGCTGACGTGGAAGCACCCACTCAGGTCACAGCTGCACTGTATTTTGTGCAGCCTTAGGCCCCATCATGGGCTAGATTGGCACAGAGAGGAGAAATCTACAGCTCTAATTGTTCTCTTCCAATTCATTAGTCAGGAGAAAACATAGACAGAGTTACAGAGCCTGCAAGTATCATTCAAATTCTAACTGGTTTGAGTGGAGACACTGTACTGCAAGCAGAAAAACCACCCACAACTGTTTTCCCTAAAAAGAGATGCTTATCTGTAACAATAAATACTACATCACTGAACTCTGTTCTTCAGTCTCAATACTCTCAGCTACACATGAAGTCTAGTTCTCTTCATCTGCACCCTAGGGATACAGCTTTTAGATTGAACTGCTTAACAGCAAATCATTTAGTTTGCCCTGAAAGTATGTTAGTTGCTGTTGAGGGGTGGTTTGGTTTGTGTTTTTTTTTTTTTTCCCCTTTAAAAAGAGATTATGGGATGGACTTCAGTCTCATATCTGTTTGGACATGGCTCTAATCTTATCTTTAATGACACATTTCAGTAGCAAAAACCACTCAGCCTCTAGAACTTCCAAGTGTGGTGGACTCTCCCCTCCTGAGTCTTTCACAAGTTCACGTCTCTATACAAGGAATGCTTTTGCTTAAGAAGACGTTTCTAGCCTGAAAGAGAAGCAATATGAAAATACTTCTGGCCTTTTGTACAGATGATTGGACCATGGTATCAATCATCCTGTTGACACCTAAGTGCTATGAAACCTTTGCTTTACAGCTTAAAAATGTGGAATGAAAAAATGAACAATGCCAGTTAACCAAGTCCAAATTCCCAAGATACACTCAGATGTCTGGTAATGTAAAGCTTTATCCAGATCAGTGTTTAAACAGAAGAAAACTAGACATTTAGGCATGCATCAAAAGTCACAATTTGGCCAAGGTCTAGTATTACAATTCTCAGAGTTACATAAATTACAAAGACTGGCTGGAGGGAGGGGTTAAAGGGTGCTGCCTCTGCACATTTTTACTACTTACATCTCTGTGGAAGAAGCAAAAAAAGGCGAACTCTCATGGGTCTAAGTATTCAAGAGGGAAGAACTGAATTACAACACCCTTTGTGGAACCTCAAAACTTAACATCAACCCAGAAAGCACTGATCCAGCACTACTTACAGAGCCCACGTACTGTTGAAGCACTGCTGTTAATGCTAACAATGAGAGCTGTTTCGTTTTTCAACGATTTAAAAATTACTTTTGTCTAACTGTTCTCTTATTGTAGAAAGATAAATCCTTATTTATTTTGTCACAAAGTACTTCAGCCTGATGTACTTCTCAAGTTAAAGATATATCGACTTTTGCTACATATTTTTGTACTATATTACCTCAGTTCTCTTCTGCTGAAGGCAGTGAGGAATGACTGGGAGTACCAGTAACAATTATTACTTACCAAGAGCAATACACATTAGCTGTTTGAAGCTGATGAGTAAGGTATGTTGTACAAAGAATAAATGCGGTGTTTTCTTGTCCTTCAGATTCCAGATTACATATGATGTCCAGTACTTCTTTGCAATCCACCTTTGCAATCTTAAAGAAGAAAATTAAAAGAAAAGGCACTTTATTCTCAGCCTGTTTACAGAAGAAATGCAGGTTTACTGCATCAAAGGAAATGGTCTCTTGAACACATGAACAAAACACTATGTCTCATTTTAATACCCAGAGATCACGCCACATCTTTCAGCTACAGACCAGCATAAGAAGTTCAGGTATGTTACTTCTGATCCCTTCTCAATGTTAGTTTTCTTTGGGACCATCTTCCATTAGCTTTAGGGCAGCTTTAGCAAAATACTTACATACAGGGAACAATCTAAAACTTCCCGCTCCTCTGCGCTTGCAGACATCCCTGTTTTCCTTTTGAAAATTAAAACCCAAGTTCAAAAAGGTCAAGAGATGTGGAAGCATCAGTCTCTTATCCTCTTTGTCCGTAAGTGCTGATTCTGAACATCACTCTCCAAAGCATGATGTTAAAAATGGAAGTGTTTAGAGGAGAAACAAATCCCATGGAAGTTCTGGAAAGCCTACTTAAATGTAGTACCTATCTGTGCATCAAAACAGAGCAGTACCTTGCTTATAAGCCAAGTGTTTTAGACCACCAACAGTAACTAGGAAGTGCTTTTATTATTAAGACAACGCTATTTTTAGTAAATTTTTTCCACTTCACAGAATAGGCTGCACTCAACCAGCATGCACTTTAATCAGCTGTTGCTACTTTAAACAATTCAAACCTCTTGCTAATCATGAAAAATAAAGATATAGAAAGAACAAAGTGAGGGTAAAATACATCAAACTATTTTTCACAAGCATCTCATTCAGCAGGAAGAGCAGAAGCAGGTACATTAAGCCAGTTTTTCATACAGGCATTGACTGGCCAGTGCCATCATTTTCTAAGGTCCACTGACTACGGATGTTTGACTTAAGACCCATGACTGTGGTTTTGCAGCAGACATTTCTAGAGCTGAAAGTGCCTGCAGACGTGTCAGGTTTGCATTTGAAAAAGAGTAAAATAAGCTTTAAAAATTAATTTGGTCAGGGGTTTTGTCAGACTCAATTCTGGCAAGAGAGAAACCTCAAGAACCAATTTCACAGAATATTAATGGTTGGAAATGGACCTTTGAGGTCATTGAGTCCAACCACAAAAAAAAACCCCCAAATCCCCAAAAAACAACCAAAACACCACAACACCCACCCACAGACACAAATGAACAATCTCAGGCACTACAGCATGCCCTGAAGTGCCACGTCTACATGTTTCTTAAATACCTCCAGGGATGGTGACTCCACCACCTCCCTGGGCAG
>JAOTQQ010000009.1:8165734-8181798 GCA_026546715.1 Gallinago undulata
TGCCACTTGGCCTTATTAAACCTCATCCCATTGGCCTTGGCCCACTGATCCAACCTGTCCAGATCCCTCTGTAGAGCTTTCTGACCCTCAAGCAGATCAACACTCCCACCTAGTTTGCTGTCATCTGCAAACTTACTGAGGGTGCACTCAAACCCCTTATCTAGATCATCAATAAAAATACTAAACAAGACTGACCCCAAAATTGAGCCCTGAGGGACACCACTGGTGACCAGTCTCCAACAAGATTTTACCCCATTAATCACAACTCTCTGGGCATGGCATCCAACCAATTTTTTACCCAGTGAAGAGTGCACTTGTCTATGTCATGATTTGCCAGCTTTTCCAGAAGAATGCTGTGGGGAACGGTGTCGAAGGCCTTACCCAAGTCCAGGTAGACAACATCCACAGCCTTCCCTGCATCGAGAAGGCAGGTCACATGGTCATAGAAAGAGTTCAAATTGGATAAGCAGGACCTCCTTTTCCTAAACCCATGCTGGCTGGCCCTGATCCCTTGGCTGCTCTGCACTTGCCGTGCGAGCTCACTCAAGGTGGTCCTCTCCATGATCTCTCCCGGTAGTGAGGTCAGGCTGACAGACCTATAGTTTCCCGGATCCTTCTTCCAGCCCTTCTTGTAGATGGGTGTCAACCTGGCCACCCTCCAGTCGTCTGGTACCTCTCCTGTTGACCTGGATTGTTGATAGATGATGGAGAGAGGCTTGGTGAGCTCTCCTGCCAGCTCCCGGCCCCATAGACTTATGTGCGTCCAGGTGCAGAAGCAAATCATTAACTACTTCCTCCTGGATTATGGGGGGATGTGTTCTGTTCTCCATTCTTATCTTCCAGCCCAGGAGGCTGAACACCCTGTGGGTAGCTCGTTCGATTATTGAAGAAGAGGCAAAGAAGGCATTAAGTATCTCGGCCTTCTCCTCATCTTTGGTTGCAATGTTTCTCCCTGCATCCAGTAAGGAATGAAGATTCTCCCTGACTCTCTTTTTGTTGATTTATATTTTTATAGTATTTATAAAAACTTTTTTGTTGTCCTTTATATTAATGGCCAGGTTGAGTACCAGCTGGGAATTTGCCTTCCCAATTTTTTCTCTTTATAACCTAACAAGA
This sequence comes from Gallinago undulata, assembly GCA_026546715.1. Taxonomy (NCBI): domain Eukaryota; kingdom Metazoa; phylum Chordata; class Aves; order Charadriiformes; family Scolopacidae; genus Gallinago; species Gallinago undulata. The sequence goes on from JAOTQQ010000009.1 coordinate 8,166,851, forward strand.
TCTCTGTACTCCTCCTGAGTTGCCAGTCCCTTCATCCAAGGGTGGTAAACCCTCCTTTTTTTCCTAAGACCTATCAAAAGCTCTTTGTTCAACCAGGCCGGCCATTTTCCCGGGCCTTTAATTTTGCACCTCATGAGGACAGCCTGCTCCTGAGCCTTTAGGATTTAAATGACAATGCTTTGCTAACACTAAGGGGACAGACTTCATTGCTCCTTGCATGTCAGAGATAGTAAGCACTTAGAATATCTGCAAATGAAGCACCACCTCCATGTTGGGGTTGGGGAAGACAGAAAACAAGCCCATACCAATGGCCGCATGAAAGAGTTCTGAAGGTGTTCATCACTGCATAGGTGAGAACATGGCTGTAATAGCTTACAGATAACAAAAAAAAAGGGATACTGATGCATACCATCTCCCTCCAACACCCCCTACCAGCAGCACCTCTGTTCTCACCTACCTTGGGAACATGCTAAAATTTCATCAGGTCCCATGGACTTATGCACCTTCAGGGCACCCTCAGGTTCCCTAGATCATCTCAAACCTGATCTTCGCCTACAGTGGGCAGTTCTTCATTCTCACGGTCCCCACCTTTGCCTTCTGCAACTCAGGCAGTGTGGCTAGAGCCCTTGCTGGTGAAGACTGAAACAAAAAAATTCACTGAGTCCTCTCCATATCCCGAGTGACCAGGTCTCCCATTTCCTTCTGGAGAGGGCACACGTCTTCCGTTAATCACTAACTTATAGAAGCTTTTCTTGTTGCCCTTGGCCAGATTTAATTATATCAGGGCTTGCCTAACCTGGTTCCCAGCTGCTTGGACAATTTCTCTGTATTCCTCCCATCCTACCTGTCCTTACTTCCACCCTCTGTATATGTATGTATGTGTGTATGTACACATACACACATATATATGTACATTATTGTCTATAGGTAGAAGTAGCTCATCAGCTTTAGCTTTTAGGAGCTCAGCATTTTAACTTCCAAGCCTGGACCCAGCCATTCCAATCCCTTCCCGTTCCTGGAAAGGTATGACTATACATTGTCTAATCTTCCAAAAGAAATTCTTCCTCTCCAAGCCTCCCCAAGCTGTCCTCACTCACATCCACTGTTTTTCCTACTTCAAATTTCACTTAAGCTTTATTTATTTTACTCGTTAATTCCCGCTTCCCCCTGCTGGGTTTTCAGTCATTGCTACCACTCATTCTCCAACAGCTGCCATTCTTTGAGCTCTTCATCTTTCACCTTTTATCCATCTATTTTCCCCACTTATTAGACCTGATAACCTTCTACCTGAGGAAGACATGAACATAAAATACAATTCTCTCCTGAAAACAAAGGCGGAAACAAAAGTGTTTTAGAAGTCTCAGACTTCAGCAATTCTAGAAAGAGTGTTAGCTACACAACAGCTGCAACCAAGCATGCAAGAAATTACATGCAAATCCTCATTTCGCCAGTTATTTACATCAACTTTCTGACCTGAAGAGTTTGGCTTCAGGTCCTATTAAGTCTTTGTAAACCATACCATTTTAAGATACTGCTCTGATGCTTAGTGGCTTCATTTTCCCATAAAAAGTTTAATTAAGTGATTACCATAATTTAATTCAATCCATCAATCTGTGTTCTAGCTTTTGTATTTGATGGGCAAGTAACAACCTTTCTGAGAACCTAGGTACAACAGTGTCCTGGTTTGAAGTAAAACCAAACTAATTTTGTGTTCTGTAATTTTACATTTTAGTTAGGCCTCCTCTAACTCTCTGAAATTAACGGCACATTGTGGAGAAAACCGCTCGTTCTCAGGATGATAAGGCCAATGTTTGTGCTAAATGCCAAGGAATGGTGTGCAGAGAGGCTCTTGCTTATACTTATTGCTATAACAACCAAGGTCAGCCAATTTTTGTTAATTTGCCCCTTAGAGGGTTGGAAACGGAAAAGATAGAGGGGGCAAATCTGTGGGGAGTAACGGACAGGAGAGGTGACCCAAATCTGACAAACTGAGGTATTCCATCCCATCTGCCCCATGCTCAGTATAAAAGCTGAGGGATCAAAGGGTCAGCTCTTCTCTGCCTGCGATGGCTGATGTCCAAAGAGGACCCTGTCTGTTCATCTGCCTTTGATCCTGATTTGTGTGCTCCTGACTCCAGAGCTGGAATCCAGTGCCCATCTGTTGCTAAGCCCAGTCTGGGATTTCCCAGGTGCTGCTGGTGACGGGATTGTCACCCTGGGAGCTTGACACGGTTTTGTATATATTGTATCTATTTCATTATTATCTTCTTTTTAATTTTAATATTAATTCTTCATTAAAGTAGTTTGGTTCATTCTAAACTTCTGTATCCCCTTATCTCTTCCTCTTCTCTCATTTGGGGGGAACTAAAAACTGAATGCAATCCAATGTGATTTCTATGTCATTCATCATTAGTAGCTAATTCAATCAAAGTGAGTGTTGCAAGTTACCCATTTATCCTCAATGCCTCCAGTTCAGAGACTGTGTCTGCAGTGAGCTGTTAAATGCATCAATTGCTCCTCCAGTACAACTAAAGAGACTGTCTGAGGGCACTCTTATCCAAATATTTATTTTTCAAAAGAAGTATTTTTAAAGGAATGCTTTTTAAACAGTTGACATGTCTAACAAGAACACTCTAAATATATCTGCCACTCAGTCAGGAAGTATAGACACTAGAGTTGCATTTCTTTTAAAAAAAATGTGAAGCGTCCCACAGTTTCACAGAGGCTTACTCCAGTTCAAGTCTCACATTTAAAATTAGACCAAACCCATACAACTCTAATAAGAGCAGTGAGATTGACAAAATAACAGATGCATGAGATCAAGAGGCAACAAGAGGCAAGAGTTGTATGGCTGCTGTTCCAACTGCAACGTGTTAACACAAATCATTGCTATGATTGTTACTCCAAGAGGAAGACTAACCACTAAAAATAAGTTTAGGGTTCTGGAGCAACAACACTAACGTGTTTCTTTTTGTTTTGTGGTTGGTTGGTTGTTGGTTTTGGTTTTTTGGTTTTGTTTTGTTTTTTTTTTTTTTTTTTTAAACTTTCTCTTTCCTAGAGAGAAGTAGGTAGAAGAGACTAGCAGAAAAGTAACTACTCTAGTACTAGTATCTAAGTAAGGAAAGACAGCTTTCCAATTATATTTTGTTTACAAGGGAAACTAAAGTTACAAGCTTTATTTTAACCTTTGAAACACATCTAACTGCAAACCCAAGCACGTAATACAGACTTACTACACCAGCAGTTAACAGAAATTTTCTTTCCTACTGCAGTCTGCAAAAGACCATTTCTCTTTTGGAATTCTGCTGCAAGAGTTTCACTCTTCAGCTTCAGTCCTTAGCATTGCACAAATAAATTCTAAAATGTTTGATAAACATACATTAAAAAGTGACTGTGGATTACCAACCTCCTTAATGGAGTCTTCATTAGGCAGCATAGAACACACACATGTGATGTAGGCTTGACGAAAAGATGAAACATTTGCAATTTCTGGAGAATCCGCACACAATTTTGACAAGAAAGTAGCTTGTGGTATGCAGTTTGACTTCATCAAATGTTTTATTCGCATCTGCAGAAAGGAAGGCCCTTCTTGCGTAATCAATTTATTAGCTAGGAAAAGAAGAAAGACTTTGAGAATACACCAATTTACAGCTGACAAGTAAAATTGTCTTACTGCATTTGCATTCACACTTTATTTCATTACAAACTTGCATAAGTGTGGTCAGCTTTCTTAGGAAACTTTAGGTATAATAAAAAGTGACAGCTATAAATGGAATATTTATAAGTTATTATAAGTTCAGACTAAATGTGTAGGGACGAGAATGCTGGGCTATAGAAAATAGACACATACCACCCCTCTACCACCCCCAATCAAAAGATAGCATCCATTAAGGCAATAAGCGTGCCCCAGCAGTGACTAAAGGACACTTACCAGACCATATAGTATTTTGAACAAGATACCAGTAGTTTAGCTGAGATTCAAAGTCTTCAACTTTTAGTTGTAGCTTCATATTCCAAAAAACCAAAATTACTTCAAACAAAGCATTATGCACTTTTCAACTGGAGATTTTTCCACCCAAGTTGTTAAAATCCACATAATGCCAAAATACACAAAGTGAAGATGAGGGTGAAAACCTTATCTTTGTGGACTTGAGAATAATTGTGTTTAATTATGCTCTAGATCAACCTAATGTAACGGATCATTATGATACTTGATGAACTAATTCAATATTAAAAATTTACCATCAGCTACAAAATACAGTATTCTGTAAATATATATAAAAATGTATTTTTGTAAGTAGTTAGCAAAATTGACTTATCATAGAATCACAGACTAAGTCCTGGGAAGAGAATCAAAATAAATTTGTGACATTTTTAATCAGATTATCTGAATCTGGAAGGCACCCACAAGGATCATCAAGTCCACATCCCTGCTCCTTGTAGAACTACCTGACACTTAAACATTTTACTAAGAGCATTGTCCAGATGCTCCTTGAACTGTGACAGGTTTAGTGCACTGACCACTTCCCTGAGGAGCCTGTTCCAGGGACCGACCACCGTCTCAGTGAAGAACCTTTTCTTCATGTCCAATCTGACACAGCTTCATTCCATTTCCTCGACAATGGTCTCCAAAGAGAAGAAATCAGCATCTCCTCCATTCAGGAAGGCGCAGACTGCGATGAAGGCACCCCTCAACCTCCTCCAAGCTGAACAAACCAGGCAACCTTAGATGCTCTTCATATGTCTTGCCTTTGAGGTCCTTCACTATCTTGGTCACACTCCTCTGGAAACACACTATTATCTTAAGGTCCTTCTTCTATTGGAGGTGCCCAAAACTGCACAGAGGACTTGAGATGCAGTCTCGTGATCTCCTCCCTCAACTGGCTTGCAATGCTCTGCCTAATGCAGCCCAGAGCACACTGCTGACTCCTATTCAAATTGCCATCAACCCCAAACCCCCAGATCTCTTTCTGCAGAGCTGCTTTCCAGTCTCTTGTCCCCCAACTTGTACATATAACTAGGATTATCCCATCCCAGCACTTGCTCTTGTTAAGTTTGATAGGGTTGGTGATTGCTCAGCTCTCTGTCTCTCCATATCTCTGTAAGGCTCTCTACCCTTGAGGGAGTCCACAGCTCCTCCTAATGTAGTATAATTGGCAAACTAACTTAATGTACATTTGACTCCTGCACCCAGATGAATGTTATAAAAACATTAAAGAGCACTGGCCCTAAAATTGACAAATAAAATTCTCATGCTTTCTGCACTTAAATTACTGTCCACACAGAAAAAGAACATGTTCTAACAGACACTACACTAGTTGGCAGAAGGCTTACAACGTGCACCCAAACAGAAAGTCTTAGTACATACTGTATGCTTGTAGGGAGTCCTACTAATACTCTGCAGAAATTTGCTTAGTGGCCCATTAGAGATCATTTTAAGATTCAAGTCTATGATATTGGTTTCCATCTTTCATGGGAAGAACCTCTGTGTAGCACGCTCTTGACATAGCTGACACCGACACCTCACCTTGCAGCAGCTTCAGCGGAGAAGGTAAAAAAGGCTGGCTGAACAAGCCAGAATCTGCAGTAAGATCTCCAGCTGCTAGGAAACAAGCAACTCTATCTCTTCAATATTATATCTGTGTAAGACACTGTGCTTGAAAATTTATCAAGGAAAACTAACAATGCTGCAATATCCATCCTATGTAATATAAGAGACCGCTACCATAACAAGGTGACTAAGAGATTACTGCTGAGGAGCACTCTTAGAAGGCTTGCTTACTCAACCTCAGAAACAAGTAATCTATCCAGGTAAAGCACACTATTCCTGGGCATGTCAGTAGCGGATTTTAGTGCCCACAAGCATTCAGAGCAGTTTGTAGTCCCTGTTTCTACAGCTCTTGGCTGACAGAAGAATTAAAAAAAAAAATTCAGGTACATGAGAAGAATAAAAGAAATACCAGGAAAGTACGATATTCTATTTACCTGCTCTAAGAATGATTTATATTCCTTGTTTTTTACTCCACACTCAAATTGCTCAAATGAAGTTTTTACTGACTTGTCAGAGCCAGTTAGTCAAGACATGGGAAGTGTTTTAAGAGTATCTGCAGTCGGCAAGACAAATTAATTATTTTCAGCTTAACAGTCATACTTTTATCTTTAAGCACAGATGAGAAACTTGCTAATTAAATACAGGAGATAGGCTCACTGCTGGTATGGACAAGGGGGTCTCAACTTGCTGCAGTCTTTGGGAGCAGGCAGTAAGTCTGTGCGCTCCCTCCTCACCCAAGGGTGGCCCACCCCTCCCTGCATGGGCCAGGTGGGGGCAATGAACTCTGCCAGGGGGGCAAACAACAAACTGAGCTCCTTGGCCATGCAGTTGTAAGTGATGAAGGGAGGAGCAAAAGCCAGATACCTTATTAGTGATTTATTTCCATCTTAGCACTTGGTTTTCCTTTGAAGCGTCTATTCTTTTCTAGCAGCCTGCAACAACCTTATTTACCCTGAAAAGGGGACAAAACCTGATTTTGCTGCCTATTCCTCAGAACAGCTGTTTTCCCCTTTTGCACTCAATCCTACATCTGTTACACTTCCAAACGTGTCCATTAACATATTTTCTTGTTCCTTCTCTTCCTAGACCTCCTGCTGTTGTCTTTTCTGTCCCCATGTTCTACCAAGCATCTCAGGACTAGAACTGCTTGCTATAAAAATCCATGCAAAGATACCTTGCATTCCTTCCCTCCTCCAAACCCTTCAGAGCAGTAAAGGGTCAGTGCAGTTTCAAACTCCACACATATCTAACAGGCTCTCTTCTCTTGGGATCAAAAAGTAAGGATAAGAGATTTCCCTTCTCACCCAAACCACCTGGCAATATAAGACGAATTTAAGTTATACCCCAATATTGTGAATATAGCCTTTATAAAGCATGAATGGCATTAAAATATGAAAAGACTCTGAAGCCACTATGAGAAATGTTCAAGAGAAACAAGTATTTTGGGTGGGCATTTTCACTGAAAATACCTCTGGTACAGGACAACAGTGTCCTGAAGTCCACTCAAGTATGTTAAGTATTCACGAACAACCTTGAGGTCTGTATTTTACAGTAGCAGTGTGGTGGAGAGTTCTCCCAGCTTTCCTACAAATTAACTCATGTCTACAGAGACATACCAAGATGTTGGTATTCATCTGCTGCACGCAGCAACAAGTTCACTCTAACCCTTTTGGTCTTCCTGAATGATATACTTGTTAAGTCAGAAAAAAAAAAATCATCTTGAAATAAAAGTATTAAGGCTACCTTTCTTTAGAATAGAATAGAAGAACATTGGAGGTCAAAACTGCTGAACAGTATCTATTATGTTCACACTTTGGGATGCTCTTATAATTTAGCCATCTAAAAAGCATAAGAGGCAATGATGTTTTTTGCAGCCCTTTCCTCAAGCAAATATTCATGCGCAAAACAACCATCTTGAGGCAGCTGACAGTACAAAACAGCAACAACCATACTAGACACATGGCAGTTAATTTATTAACAGCCAAAGAAGCAGCAGACAGAACCTATGCTGCTATGAAAATCTTGCTGGAACAAATTTGCTAAGCCATATTTACAGTTGATATCAGTTCATTTTCAGGGCCAGTGCATTAAGTAAAAAAGAAATTAAAAAAAAAAACACATTAAAAACTTTAATCAAAAGACACAAGAACATGTCACATTTTCAGAATCTGATGATCATTAACATCAACTACCATTTCATGAAACAAGCTCCAGCTGAGCTCCTCTCACATCTGACTTAGCAGGGGCCCACAGCAGCAAAAACTAGGAATGCTTTTCAGACACACATCCCATAAAAACAGAAAGCATGAAATACAAGCTCTTCAAAGAAACTAAGTTTTAGATGACTGAAATAGCATTTGTTTATAACAACGCTTCAGAAGACACTCTGCAACACTGTTGTTGTACAGAAGGATAAAATGGCAGTTTGACTAAAACAAGTGGAAAAACTATTGTGCTAGAGCTCTATTTCCGCAGCCCTTCCTCAACACGCCGAGCAGCAGAACTGTCATCCCTGCTGTGACCTGTAGAAACTGCATTTTGATTCCTGCTGTTTCTTTCAAATGGAGCCTGGCAGTCAGAAGAGAACATTACACAGATCCAAGTGGTGACACAAGTAGAAGGAAGACAAACCTAGTAACTAATCAGTGACTTATGAACTCCTATTACAGCTACAAGCTTGACATGATTCTGAAGGTAAAAAACTATGAAGTTAAACCACTAGCCATCTAGAGAAAGTCACTTAATCCCAGCTCCAGCCATGTCCTATACAAGGCCAAAAGAGTAATTCCAGCTACCCAGACAGACTTTCTGCAAGCCAAACAATACAACAGCAGCATCTGACTCCTTGGTGCAGAGAAAAGGAGGGACTGAACAAAGAACTTGAAGTAAAAATGCAACCAATAAGATTTTACTAATCATAATGTGGTATGACACAGCTTCATGGATTTCAGCAATAACTTCTGTAGTCACTGAAGTACACTTGTCTGATGATGTCAAGAAGATAAACCACTTACATTACAAGCACAAGTCAGAAGTCAAAAGATTTTCCATGCCATAATTTGTTGGGAGAGAGAGCAGGATTTCTTCAAGTTTTCATTTTGCCATGCACCACAGTGCAGAGTATACAAATCTGGCACATTCACCTTGCCTTCTCAGAGAAGAGTAAAGTTTACGTATGCCCTCAATCTACTTCTCTCCCTCCAACATTTTAAGAGTTCTATGACTCATGGTGACTCACAATATGCATTATTTTGATTTCTTTGAAATGTTATTGAGTAGCTACTAACAGTTACAGGAGGCTGAATCCTACATCCTACGTTCTTTCCCAGCCTTACGTTCTCTCCCTGCAAATCTTCAGTATCTGTTCAATATGCTCTTAACCTCCCAAGAGGCTAACAAGAACAAAACCAAGCAAATAAAAGAACCCTCCATCCTCTGTAATATAAGGGCACAGAATTATTTAACTACTGAAGCGTTAGAGTGTTTGTAGCTATTAAATACTCCTATTGCCACTCTTGCTTTTTTCCCATTTCCGTTACTAATAACGCTACTGCTTTGATCTACCACTTTGACAGTATTTGCTGCAAACCTGGACAGAAGGAACAGGAGAACACTCTCAAGTGGTGCTCTTGCTCTCTTTCTACATCAACACATACCACACAAGCTCTAATATTACTTACTGTTCCCTGCATTGTGACTTGGAAGCACTCAACCAGTTTTAAAACATCCTGCTTGGGTGCTAAGATGACACATTCAGATAGCTTGCAAAGCTGGTAGAAAGATAATTTAGATTTTTCTAGGCAGCTACGTTGCATGTCAATAGGCCACAAAGATGACACTTTTCTCAAGTCTATCTGCTCTTCGATACCCTGAAAGCAAGGAAAAAACCAAACCAAGGTTTCCACAACTGTCACAAAAGCAAGACATTCACTAAGAAGCAATGTTTTAGGCAGATATTTGGATTTGGCTTTGCCATCCAGAGGGACCTGGATAGGCTTTAGAGATGGGGTCGTACAAATCGCATGAAGTTCAACCAAGCCAAGTGCAGGGTCCTGCACCTGGGATGTGGCAATCCCAGGCACAAATACAGGTTGGGTGGAGAATGGCTAGAAAGCAGCCCTGAGGAGAAGGACTTGGGAGTGCTTGTAGATGAAAACTTTAACACGAGCTGGCATTGTGCATTGGCACCCCAGAAAGCCAACCGCATCCTGGGCTGCATCAAGAGAAGTGTGGCCAGCAGATCTCAGGAGGTGATTCTGCCCCTCTGCTCTGCACTCGTGAGACCCCACCTGGAGCACTGTGTCCAGCTTTGGAGTCCTCAATACAGGCAGGGCATGGACCTGTTGGAACGGGTCCAGCAGAGGGCCATGAAGATGATCAGAGGGATGGAGCACCTCTCCTATGAGGACAGGCTGAGAGAGCTGGGGTTGTTCAGCCTGGAGAAGAGAAGGCTCCGGGGAGACCTTATAGCAGCCCATCAATATCTGAAGGGGGCCTATAGGAGAGCTGGAGAGGGACTGTTTACGAGGAAGTGTAGTAAAAGGACAAGAGCCAACGGTTTTGAATTGGAAGAAGTGAGATTTAGATTAGATACTAGAAAGAAATTCTTTACAGTGAGAGTGGTGAGGCACTGGAACAGGTTGCCCAGGGAAGTCATGGTTGCCCCATCCCTGGAGGTGCTCACGGCTGGGCTGGATGAGGCTTTGAGCAACCTGCTTTAGTGGGAGGTGTCCCTGGCCATGGCAGGGGGGATGGAACTAGATGATCTCTAAGGTCCCTTCCAACCCAAACCATTCTATGATTCTTATTACCTCCCTTTATTTAGGATGCCTAACTCTTTACCTTATGATTTACTTGAGAAGTGTTCCTTTGACAGACTGATCTAACAAGTCTAACTAGAAAGTCACATGCAGATTGTTTAAGCATCCGTGTGGACTACTCCAGACTATATGAGAAAGCACTTGTGCGTTACAAGATTTCCAGAAGAGCTCCAATGAATGTCCTGTTGCCTCTGCTTGCATCACATGAAAGAAACACCAGTGAGGACAACTCTTCTGTGTATGTATTCAGATCTAGTTAAACAAACAATTATGTACTGAATAAAGAATGTGAAGATATCATTAGTTTCAAGGTTGTCAAGTGACCTGAGAAATGGGAACCTACACTCAGTCCCATTCGACGGGGTCAGAGATATGCCAGTCAATCTGTGTCAACTCAAGTTAAAAGCCAAAGCACTGAATAAACTTGTTTTATCCTATTAGTGCTGAAGCCAAGAGGTAGTCTGAACCATGTCAAGGTCCTCCTGCACAGGAACAAGGAAGCGTAGCAGCATTTGGTATTACAGCCATAGATAAAACCAGTCCCATGTGTAAGAAGCAAATTAATCTATAAAGTAGCACACACAGGATCTAAGGAAATCGCTCCTACTGGAATTCACACCAGTCCTCCAGAGCAGCTCTTGGCTTGCCACAGGTAAAAAGTTTGTAAAGCTAGCTAACCATTAGCCCTCACTGGCATACCACTCCAAGTAAGGGATTCTTCAATAGCTGAAGGTTTTTAGTAATACGGACCAAATTTTGAAATGTGAATCCTTTTGAGTAGAAATACACGAAGAGCAGCAACCGTGCAACTGGACAGCCTAATAATACTGTAAATGAAAGACTCCAAGATAGGATGTTAGTATGGAATTCTTTTCAAGACATGTTGGAGATGGGATTAAGTGCTGTTTGGAGTTCAAATGTTTCTACCATACTATCAAATACCTGAAGTGCAAGGCTAGCAAAGACTGCAGCTCACCCTTTACTACCTTTTTTTTAAAAATGCTTTCTAGCACAGGGAAGCAACATATCCTCTCAAATAACCTTAGCATGTTTCTCAATTATTAAAAAGTACTAACTTAACACAACTCAAAAAGAGGCTACCCAAAGCCAGAAAGAAGGATTCTGCTATGGAAGAAAGCTTGACTTAAAATCCCTTTTTGTGCACCTTGAATTTTTAAGAAAATATTTTAAGTTCTTCTTCCCCTCTATATTATTTTCAATTTTGTATCACAACTGAGATAAACTGCCATCTGATGTACTGTTAAAGGAACAGTTAAAATACTTGCAAGTACTTAATAGTACCACTAATAGATATGAAAAGGTTTCAGTGAATAAAAGAAGAGAGCTTAAGAGAAGACATTCAAAAATTATATAAAATGACACTAAAGATCTTACTTCCATTACTTCCATAGTCTAAACACAATGAGCTTCCCAGCCCAGAGCTTAATAAAAGGAAACCCATACACTCACATCGCCTCTCCATGTGACTCTGAAAACTGTGAACATGCACGATTCCTCCTTGTGACGCATTCAGGAAAACATTTAAAAGCATGGGGTTATGAAGAAAAAAACACCTCAGGAAGCAAAATTTCAATATTTTTATGATGGAAAAAGGAAATGATTCTGTTGAAAAATGGAGTTTCAAAATATTCAAACTGGTGGATAGTATAGCCCAAGCAGTGATGCATGAGCAAGGACACGTTATTCAGAGTGCCAGTGAGACAGCTCCATCATAAATATCGTTTAGCAACACAGAAATACTACTGTACGATGCAATTTAAAAATACAACTCTGTTCTGACTTCAAATCCCTGGTTCCTCACCAAAACTGCACCAAGTAATTTCTTAATAATCACGTATCATCTCTGAAAAATCACATTCTTACCTTCCTCAGCTTCTACTGGTTGCTGGGATAGAATTTTAAGAAGAACTGGATTTTTCCATACTCCTTCCCTTGTGATATCCACCAATACTTGGAGGTTGTTATTCCCAAATTCCAGTAAAGCATCATGTGAATCCTACAAAATGTAAAAAAAAAAAGTCAACACAAATCTTTGCTAAAAAGTAAAGCAATGCAATTTTACATTACCTGTCCTAATATTTGACTGTATTCTAATAAATTCACAGAATCACCTAGGTTGGAAGGGACCTTTTAAGATCATCTAGTCCAACCAATGAAAAAACAACAAAAAAACCCCTAACAATAAAAAAACCAAACCCACAAACAAACAAAAAAACCCACACAAACCACACACCACACCCAACACCACCAACCCAACACTAATCCATATCATACATTTCTTCTAAGTTGTTACTGTTCTGACATGTTTGCACTGGGATTTTAATAGTACATCCTTTCTCTTGTCTAATCCTATTGCAAAACTTCCTAATTTCAAAGTACTTAAAGTTAACTGAAATGGCTTAACTCAAAAGGCATATTCCACAGTTGTAACTCTTCCAGAATTCTTATGTTTTGCCATGTATATGCATACATATAGAATTAGAGAAATCATTGTACAAAAGACAAAGGATGATTTTGTATTAAAGCATTTAGTGCCGTTTAAGAAGTTGGAATGAGGATTCAAAATGAGTAACAAAACGCTGAGACTATAAAATTTTACGTTTAGTGTTAACGCTAGTGAGCTGAGCCAGTCATTTCACTTCTCTGAGAATTATTTAAGCCATCACTCACCAGCTGGAGGAAAAAATGAGCCAGGGGGAAATATGCTTAAGCTACATAAGGAGCAGTGCAATGAGAGATGCGCAGAAATTACTCTCATCTGCCAAAAGAGGTAGGGGGTCATGAAGGTGCAGGTTTCTTGGTGGTTAGAGATACAAGAACTTTCAGGGAACTTAGAAAGCAGAGCATGATACCCACAGCAGTGACTGCTGTACAACGCTCACAGTCCAGACCAAAGGGGAACATGAATAATTTCTTTTATTAAGATTAAAACATCCTTCTACTGGGTACAGATACACGATTGCCTTAGAAACTAATTCGTGTCCTGCGCATTTACTCTCAGAACCAGCTATTTCTGATCCTGACAGTTTTGATGCTGTGAAGGCTGACCCAGAGACCCTGCACACCAAACAGGTCTACAGCTGAAGTTCATCCATCAAACCTGCATGCACAGCACAACACTCAAAGTGACCAAGGACCTACCATTTTATACTGTAGAAATTTGAGGAGTGAAGGAGGGAAAAAAACCACTCAGGCGTTACACATGAAAAGACGACTAGAGTCTAACACCAAAAAAAAAGCAAAGATTCTAGCACTTCTTGTCCCTAGTAGGAAAACCGATCTAGGGCAACTTGCACTGAAAAAAATTTAAAATATCACCACAGAATTTCCTGACACTGATAAATTGAAGCCAACTAACCATAGGCAATTTGTGGCTACATGTTCAGTAAAAATGCTTCTCATGAGTCACAACCCATCTAAAGTTTAAGAACTAGTTTCATAGGTGCCGGAGTTACCTTCTACAACCAAGCGAATCTGTCATGAAAATACCCAAGACTTTTCCATTAACATTAAAAGGCATATTTGCATTAGATAGATGCCCCTTAATAAATTAGATATTGATGTTTAACCCCAGCTGGCAGCTTGGACCATGTAGCTGCTTGCTCACTCCCCTAGTTGGGATGGGGAAGAGACTCAGCAGAGGTGAGACAACTTGTGGGTTGCGATAAAGACAGTTCAGTAAGTAAAGCAAAAGCTGTGCATGCCAGCAAAGCAAAACAAAACAAGGAATTCATTCACTGCTTCCCTGCAGTGCTCAGCCATCTCCAGGAAAGCACGGCTCCATCACACGTAACAGTGACTTGGAAAGACAAACGCCATCACTCCAAATATCCCCCTTGCCTCCTCCTTCCCCAGCTTTATGTACTGAGCATGAGGTCATACGGCATAGAATAATACTGCAGCAGGACACTCTGCCTAGTGCTGGCTTGAACTTTGCCCCTCTTGTAAGAGTTTTCTGGTGGAAAGTTACCAGATATGTGAAGAGGTCACAGGGTCCTTCGTGTTGAAGGACACTGAGGATGAGCCTGATGCAGCAGCCTCAAAACAGATGTCACAGGGTAAGATGCGAAACCAGAGATCTCCAGGAGGAACAAAGGAATAATAAGAATAAACAGTGTTTCACTGAGCACCATGGGTTGGCTTAGCAACAAATGACTGACAGCCAATTGCTTTATACTATAAAAGCTCAGTCCTCCACAGGTGTGTTTGGGATTGGTCCAGAGTGAGGATGCTCCTCAAGGTTACCCCTCAAGGCTGTGTGAAAGACAGCGACCCATAGCTGCTTGCCCACTTGAGTGAGTAATATCAGTCTCTATAATTACTTATCAAGCTAGCTTTGAACTATTGATTTAGTAAACTATAATTGTAATGAATCACAGAATCACCTAGGTTGGAAGGGCCTTTTTAAGATCATCTAGTCCAACCAATGAGAAAAAAAAAAAAAACAAAACCAAAAAAACCCACACCCCACAAAACACCACCCAACACTAATCCATATCCCCAAGCACCATGTCAACTTGTCTCTTGAATACCTCCAGGGATGGTGCCTCAACCAC
>JAOTQQ010000009.1:8181898-8197379 GCA_026546715.1 Gallinago undulata
TCCATCCAGCCTGTCCAGATCCCTCTGCAAAGCCTCTCTACCCTCCAGCAGGTCGACACTGCCACCCAACTTGGTGTTGTCTACAAATTTGCAGAGGATGCATTCGTACCTATAGCTTTTATACTGCATAATAGGATGTTCTGATGAATGTCCTTTAGCCTGAACATGCCATTATCAATCAAGATAAAATTTTATTTGGTTTGTATATATATCTCAGTTTGCCATACTTACCACACAGTACAATTCCTTTGGTCAGCTGTCCCAGCTGTATCGCCTTCCAACTTACTGTGCACTCCCAGCCCACTGCTGGCAGGGTGGTGTGAGGAGCAGAAAAGGCCTTGACTGCTTAACAACCACCAGAAACATCAGTGTGCCATCATACCAAATCCAAAACATAGCACTATACCAGCTACTAGAAAGAAAGTTAACTCTATCCCAACTGAAACCAGGACAACATTCAACATCAGATGACCAATTTCAGACCAACTCTTTAACTATCCTGCAGCAAACTGCACTCCGTAGTCTCTGCACAGGAGAACGTGGATTTAACTCTTGGGCAAAGCATCTGTCCACTAAGGAGTGAAACTGCATTCCCAGCTAAAGAGTCACGAGAGGAAAATTACATTCTTGCAGTAAAGGTTTCAATTATATTGATCCATAGCTGCCACAAATAATAGTCTCAGAAGTTTCTTAAAGGACTCCTCTCAAATAACTCTAAAACCACACTATCAGACATGCTACCGAGTAAATCTTAAATTACAGTGAAGCATAGCTAACATAAGGCTCTTCCCTCCTCGCTCCTTGATGATGTGTATCTGCTCCAAGTATACCATAGCATGCTTCTGTAGTACATGGAAAAAACTTGAGTACTACTTCTCCACTGAAATCTGTGTACAGTGGCAAGTTTATATTGATCCATACATCCCCTGGACAGTCTGACAGTCTCCAGAATATGAAACTGAATATGAATATGAAATATGGCGCTCTTCAAGGAGTCCATGCACCCAGACATCTTTAGGGCATACTTTCAAAACTGAGATGACAGGCAAGTTCAGAAGTCATTCCCAGCAAGTGGGAGTGAAGAATCCAACAATCAGAAGGGGATCACAGAAAGATGCATATACTTCTACAAAGCTCATTACAGAAACCACCTTCCTGCTTGCTCATCTATAACACGCAATGAATTGTGAAATTTTAGAGGATGAGCAAGAACACCGGGGGGTGTTCTGAAATGCAGGTGTCAAGTATCTGTAGAAGATCTTATTGTCACAAGAAGTACAGGGAAGTCAAGGAAAAGTAAAGCATGTTCTGTATGTTCCCATGTAAGCTGATAACAGCACAAAATGTATTCCTGATTCCAGAAACTAGAATCATACTCCACAGCTAAGCTAATCTTCTTCCTATGCTAGTCATGGCATTAAAGTAACATGATGTCCTGGCTAACCTTTCAAATAAAACAGGATTTCCAGCTATAACCAGTCTTTAATGTAATAGGCAAGATGGGAAAGAAGGAAGAAAGCAAAGCAAGCTATCAGTTTTCATTGTTAAAATCCTACCTAACCATTTGCCACCTTCAGCTGCTAATCAGACTTCATGTCTCACAAGGTTTGGTGCTTCACAGCAACTTGGATCTGCGATATTGCAAAGAAGCTGCCACAGCTTGTCCTTAGGCTACTACCACTTGCTGCTCATACACCTGGACACCAATCACACTGCAGAGTAAATACAAGGCTCAGGGGTCAACACCGAGACAATACTTTCGACATCATAATTGATTGTCTGAATAGTGGGACAAAGCATGTTCTTTGCGAGTCCACAGTTCATGCAGAACTTGGAGAGCAGCTGGCACTGGAGGCCATTCAGAAAGACATTCACCAGGCTGCAGAACAACACTGACAGGAGGAACCCACTGAAGTTCAACACAGGCAAATGCAAAGTGCTGCACCTGGCCCAACCCCAAGTGTCAGCAGAGGCTGGTGAACAGGCAGGTTCCAGTTTGGCACAACAGGCCTCTAGGGTTTGTAATTTAGGTCAGCAGTGAGCCCTTACTGCAAAGGCAGCAAACTATGCTGAACAGTTTCTAAACAGAGCATAACCGGGAGGTTGGTGAAGTGTTTATTCCTCTGTGTTTGGTATTTTTGAGACTGCACTGGAGTACAACACTCAGTTTGTAGCTCTCCTGTACAACTCATTTGCCACAGTGGAGCAAGTTGAGCAAAGGCCACCACACGGCCTGCACAATCACAGGAAGAGAGAGTGAAGAGGGAAATATTAGTGCTTTTTTTATCTTTGCTATACTCCCCAGCAGGTAGTTTGTGTCTAGTGAGTCAATAGACAAGTCACAGAAAGGGAAATTCTCTAAAGTGTGCAGGGAAAGCTTATCAATGTTTCACTCCCTCCCAGCTATGGGAAGCTGAAAATGTCCTTGACCTAATATGAACATTACTCAGCAACAACTAAACCAATACCTGTTATCAACATTATTCCCCTACTAAGTCCAAAACACAGCAGCTGAAACCGGTAAAAACACTATCCAAAGCTGGTGCAATATCCATACTTAGAGACGCTTGGTGGGGTAGGATCCTAAGCAACCTGAATTAAGGCAGCCCTTACTCTGAGCAAAGAGGTGGATTAGATAACTTGACGTACCTTATGACTCTCCCACAATAAACACCTTCAGAGGGCTTCATATTCAATGCATTTACCAGACATACTGAAAGCACACTTAATGATAGTCAGTGGTTCTTCTGTACACTAGGTTCTTCCCTGCCTGCAAGAACAAAACCAAACTAACCTCAGGAGTGAGTGTACAAGCACACACTAGGATTTCTTTCCAAATTAAGAACTATGGTGCAGACTTCCACCTCCTAAGTTAAAAGCCTCATAGCTGAATGGAACAATCTCTCAGTTTTGGTAACATCAGCCATTTCATCATCTTTAGCACTACCCATGATTTTCTGTAAATATTGCCCAGCGGTGATTTTATTTTTAGGTAACTGTCACTGAGTTGCAACTCTTAGCTCCTAGCATACTTGCTAACTAGAGTAATTTATTAAAGAGTAATATACTTCTGAAAATTGTTATAAAGAAAGTAAAATTAACAAGTGAGGTATCGGCGAGACCACCTCAAAATCAGTTGATACCAGTGCAAGAATTAGTGCTAATTTGCAAAGATAGCGAAGTATGCCGCTTCCTGGCCCTGAGCCTGAAACATGACTCACACTGGCAAAAAATATTTAATTTTTAGAGTGTCACAGCTGCATTGTGAAAATGCAAGTAACTTCATATGTTCTCAACCAGATCTCAAACTGCTATTAACTAACAACATTGAGACTAATACATAAGGTACAACTTACAAAGGTTTCAGGCTGTATTTAAGCATTTGAGAACATCACTTATGCAATTCTCATGCTCACAGAGCCATTCCTCCTACTAAGTCCTTCCTTTCTGTGCAAGCTGGTTCAGAAAACCAAATTCAGCACAAAGAGCCTCAGGGGATAAGTGGGTTCTTTTGTTTTGTTTTTACAAATTAAAGCACGATCAGCTCCTCACTTCACACAGCCAGTAGAATAAAGCAGGTGAATGACAGACTTAAGTCAGTGCTGCTGCCAGAAGATGCACAAGTTATAGCCTCAAGACAGCTTTAAAAGTGTCAGGTATGAACACTGTCAGTTTGTTGTTATCCACTATGAAATATGCAACCACAGTCCCGAGTTTCCTTAAGTGGAAGTTATGATCATATAGGAAGTCTATGTATAACTTTTTATCCTCAAACTTGGGTAATTAGGAAAACAAATATGGATATGCAGGTAGAAGGGATACTAAATACAAGCCCATTTGGACAATCTCTACTTTTGACCATTCTCAACTGTGCAGCACCATACATTAATTTTTTTCAATACAATAGGTTGCCAGAGCATCCATTGAACATTCTCCTCCTATATACTAACATTACAGCTTCAACCTGTATCAGTCTCAAGTGTAGATCAGGTCAAATACTAAGCCCAAAAAACCATCAGGATTTAACAGCCTACGACTTTGAATTTCACCTAGAAGACTGAACTCAATGAGAATTATTGGGCTACAGCACTCTGCAAAGGCATCCAGCACATGTTATGCCTTGGAAAGAAGTGGAACTGACCTGCAAAGCTCTTCCCATTGATTTGTATTAAATAAAGGCAGGAAGCCCCAGGCTCCTCACAGTTATGACTTGTAAGAGGAGACCAGACAACACATTTTTTAAATGTTTTCTTGAAGAAAAACAACAAATCAGAAGAGTTCCCATTATCAGACAACCTTTGGTAATCAGTCTGCATTTTTTGGAGGGTACTGTTTATACGTTCAGATTTTTCACAAAGCATTAATAATCAAGAAGAAATAACAATTTTACTGCAAGTCTTGAGAATTTATGCCATTTCCTAGCATCGTTTGAATAAAGGCATATAACTCAGATGTTCCTAGCCCTTACTGTCGAGAAATAGTTTAACAAACATGAGAAAGGACCACCTCAAATTACCAATGTTTTATTGTACTTAAAATGTACGGCAGCACTGCAAGAAAAATAGCTTTAGGAAGCCACAGAAAGCTCTCAGCATGTATTACATTTATATATGCGTGTATATATGCATGTGCATACATATGTCTTTCAGAATATATTACATATATATATACACACATATATAGTGGTGTTACTCAAACATCTGTTTCAGCAACTCCAAGATATTTATCAGTGAAGATGACTGAACTATGTATGAACAGTATTTTCAGCTCTCCACAGTTCTGAAAGGTGAAGAAAGAGAAACACCAACTCCTGGTCATATGAATTCACCTTCACTCTTGACAGGACTGAGTTATACTCATCCTGGCACCAGCAAGCACTTGCCAACCAACAAGTGCCAAAAGATCATACAAGCACATTTTGTAATGGTACACTCCACTAGCTGTGATCTCTCTCAGTGATACCTATCCCAAGCCCCTTTGCTACTGAGTTGCACGCTCTAGAGGAGCTAGAAACACCGCCTCAGAGAAAGACAGAATAAACCACTTATCTGCTGCCACCACTGAAGCAAGACATAGCTGACAAAAATGTATTATTATACAACTTGGACAAGGGTTGAGGTACTATTACTGAAAAGACTGCTATCCCTCAGATTATGACATTCTGTGATTCAGGCATCCAATGTAAACAATGTTTTCCCAACAGCAACTCTTCCCTAAATTTAGTGCTTCAGGACACAGTAAAGAGCTAGCAGAGCCCAGTTCTCTTAGGATCACTCACATTTCAGCGTCTTTGTATTAAGAGCTGAAAGAAAACCATTAGAAGCTGAGAAAGAAAGCGCCTACTATAAAAGTCAACTGATTTGCTGAGTCAGCACTGTGTTTGAGATTCACAGAATGGTTTGGGTAGGAAGTGCCCCTAAACATCACCCAGTTCCATCCCCTGCCCTGGGCAGGGACATCTCCCATCAAAGCAGGTTGCTCCAAGCCCCCTCCAACCTGGCCTTGAATCCCTCCAGGGATGGGGCAGCCACAGCCCAGCCACACTCTGGGCAACCTGGGCCAGGGTCTCAGCACCTTCACACCAAAGTTCTTCCCCAGATCTCATTTAAATCTCCCCTCTTTCAGTGTAACACCATTCTCCCTCATCCTATGGCTCCCCTTTCAGATCAAGGGTCCCTCCTCAGCTTTCCTGGAGCCCCTTTAGGGACTGGAAGGGGCTCTAAGGTCTCCCTGGTCTCCCCAGACTCTCCCCCTCCAACTCTCTCAGCCTATCCTCACAGCAGAGGAGCTCCAGCCCTCCCAGCATCTCCGTGGCCTCCTCTGACCCCGCTCCAACAGGTCCATGTCCTCCTGATGTGGGGGACTCCAGACCATCAATACTAAAATACCAGATATGAAATTCACCAGCATAGGTAGCATAAGTAAGTACTGACAATAAACTCTGCTTCTATTCTAGATACTAGCCGAACCTTTAATTATTGGTCATACTGAAGAAGATACGGCTAATATTAATAGAAATATTTACAAAAATCTACTACAAATATTTCAAAAGTATTTGAAGAAATCTAATGCAAAATTTAAGTATATAGATCTCAGGATTTTTCAGTCCTGGCAATTTCTGTAAGGCTTGAAAGGAATCCTTGTTCCACAATCTATATTACATTCCCATGACAATACATCTCTACTCCCACTAAACGCACTGTTTCATCTTCATCAACTGGCCAGATGCCATCCATCCATTCATCCCCACAGTACCTATCCACTGGGTTCCTCACCAGATTGAGTTTACCTGTATCAAGGGCCCTGTTGTAATTCTGCCCCAACCCTTTCACTTGTACTTTACAGCATTTCCCCACCCATATCCACTTCCTTTTGCCTGCTGCCACTGTATGAAATCCACGGCAAGACTGTTGCCATACAATCTCACATCTTGTTTTCATTTCACACAGGTCACCTCTGCTTCTGCTTAGATGTAAGGAAAACTGCTGTTATTTAGGATGAAAGAATAAATAGGTTTAGACACCAAATACCCGTCCCACATTTGCTGCAACTACCAGTTACATTTGGAGTAATATTCCTCATCAGCCACACCCCTTTTGCTAGGAAAAGAATAAGCACCTTCACATCCATCAATCTGGGACAGATAATTTTGCAGTGCTTTGCTACTGGATTTGTCTGGAGATTCGGACATTAACATGGTCACAGACTTTAAAGCTACAAGTCCTCATGTGAGAGCCTACGAATGATTCCTGCCTGAAGGTCTGTATTGCCCACTGTACAACTGCATACTCCTTCTCTGTTACTCTCCTCTTCTCTCATGAGGAGCGAGTTCCTACTCTTCCAGGACAGGTTACAAGTGTTCCCATTCTCATATTTCTCCAAGAGTGCTACTTCAAAATCTCATTAGAAGCACCTGTTTGTAAAAGTCCACAGACCTCTTCAGCAAAGTTTCAGAGTACTCCCATGTTTAATAAGCTTTGCCCAAATCTTTTATTATGGGGAGCATTACATGAGTGCTAAACTCAGAAGCCACAGTTTCAGAAAGTCAATAAAAAAAAAAAGTATAGCAGCAGCACATCTTGAATTTTCCCTCTGTTCTAAAAGTTGACTTGAGAGATCTGTGTTTGTGTCACCTTTCTCACCCTGGAATTTAATAGTTTCCTTCCACCATATTCAGCCTGAAAAAATAATCTCATCCAACTAAAAACTCTCTATTGACAGAAGTATCAATCTATTGACAGAAGCTCAATCACTTGCTTCAGAAACTTAGAAATGCACATGCTTGTTACATCATAGAAATTATTCTCCTTGGTAACAAGAATTTTCCTTGCAGACCCTAGAGCTGCTTTATACCTCTGCCATAATGGGAAAAAGCCTGTATATGCCCTCCCATTCTCTGAATGTGAAATAACGTTTTGATTCAGGCATAGGCCATCTCAGTTACAAACTTACTATATGGAAAACTCATAAGGCTTAGAGGAAACCTTATAACCATGTTCCAGTATTTTGGCTACAGAGTATTTTGGAGACTCTCTTTCTACAAGGAGCCATGTGGAGAAGACAAGAAGTAATGGGTACAAGTTACACCTGGGGAGATTCTGATTGGACACAAAAGGAAAATTTTTCACAATGAGAACAATCAGCCATTGGAATAATCTCCCCAAGGAAGTGGTGGATTCCCCAACATTGGACACTTTTACGATTTGGCTGGACAATGCTGGGTCTTCACTGGGAGCTTTTGCCAAGAAAGGTTGGACCAGATGATCCTTGAAGTCCCTTCCAACCTGGCATTCTATGATTCTTGATTCACTCTTTATCCAATGACAACTGGATTAGCGAATTTAAGAGCTACCTTGGAAACAGTAAATTCCAACTTCTTCCATCAGCACTAACACAAAAGATGAACCTGTGGCTGACCAACCTTATCTGTGGCATCCCCACAAATGAACAGGTAGCCTCTGCAACATCATGGCTAATAGCTACAGACTATTTTAGTGTAACAGGTGGCATAGTTGGGTATTGTCTAAATAAACTGATATACCTTCAGTCTCGGTTGTGGAGTGCTGCAATGTCTGCTATCATCTGCTGTAGTCACCGAGAGTTACAGGACTTGTGCACCAGTAACCAAAAGAAAGGAAAAATCTTTGACACCACTAAGACCATAGGGTTTAAACTGTACCTACTGCATTTCTTTCTACTACATAGTACACACCACACCCAACTGGTTTTGGGGTTGCCATAGCACTAAGTAGTTCATGGTTATTTCAGGAAAAGAAGGTCTGTCCACATCTGAAAACACCAATCACAGACCACCTCAGTCCCTTCTGCTACTAGCCAGACTATGAAGCTCTACTAGATTGTTTCTCTCAGTTTAAAGTGCCAGGTTTATTCATCTTGAGTCTATTGACGAGTTTCCACATGTGCAATTCCCCTGACTGCAAAAGAAACAAAAGTAGAAGCTCCTTCAAAACCTTTATGCCTGCATCTTCAGAGCTACTGCAGCAGCCGCTGCTGCTGAGCCCCAGGGACTGAGGAAATCCCCAGTCATAGGGGTATAAAGTCTTGGGATAAGGACAGCTACAAGGTCTAAGTTCCCTACCTTCCAACTACTTCCCTTCCTTCCAACTACTTCCTGCCAAAGTCTTCACTTCAGTAACTTGTACCTGATACTACCTTCCAACTTCATCAGTCACAGCTGATTGCCAGAAGAGGCAATAGTAGCATCAGTCCCTGGTCCTGGGAGGGTCTATTAATAAGAACACAGCAAGACTACCACTCCGCAAGGAACAAAAGTCCTTGCGGACAGCTAGGTACTACCGTCAGACTAAAACCTGGAAAACATCTCTTCCTCCTACATAGTTTACAGTAGCCATATTCATTTGAGTGTAGGAACAGCTTGTTAAGCTTGTTTCAGCACCACCTCAGAACACTTTTAGGAACTACTTGGACTAAAGACCTGTCCCACTACTTCATCCCTCTGAAATCAGGTGTAGCCATTAACTTGCCACTCAGATCTCCCCAAAAGCTTTTTTTAGTCATCTTCAAAGTAATACTTTAGAGCTGTTACATCACTCCATTTAACTCAGTCTTTCACTCATACAAACCATTAGACGAATCAAGATTTACTACAGGTCTCTTGCTGCAGGTGCCATTGATTGTGCAGTTATAAATCAGCTGGTAGGCCTAACGGTGCCAATGCTGATGTTTCGGTTAGTCTTCTGCTACTCAGAAATTCTTGCTGCCTAGGTAACAGCAACACAGGACAGGTGGAATTCAGGGGAAGGGTAGGAAAAAAACAAAACCAAAACCAGGAGCATAACAGCAGCCTTATTTTTTAAGAAAATAAAATACGTAAATTGTAAAAAAGGAATTCAGAACACTTACCTGTATGGACTGATGGAATTCTAACCACACCTCATGCGGCAATTCACTTTCAGGAATTGAAAGCAGTAGCTCAAAACAACTCCTGGAAAAGTAAGAGGCAAGTAAGCAAGCTACCTGAATGCACTCTGCTACTACATTAAATGATATGTGGCACACATTACTCAGCATTCAGATAAGAAATGACAGTAACATTGAAACATGTTTGACTGCACAAATCAGTTAAAGGCAAAAAACAGCCCCAGAATGAGGCATGAATCATCATATGGAAAGAGCGCTCCTTTTTACTATGCACAACCTTGCTAGGATAGGATTGGAGTTACTCTTGTAATCCAAGGTAGTCTATTTAACGTGGCTCAGGAACACTGCATTATAGAATTTCTGTTCCTTCCTCTCACAAAGGACTCCTAATATCCATTCTGAATAAAACTCATTTGACCCCAAGATGGTCTCCTTGCCTAGAGGGAAAATGAAAGCCAGCTCTACCTAACTTAAAGTTTCAGTGCTGACATATATAAGAAAACAGAACTAAAGAACAGCTTGACAGAAGACACATGCATCAGCACAGAAATGGACTGACAGAACAGATCCCTAACAGTACCCTAAAAGCAAGAGACTGACAAGCCTGTCAAGAGGTGCATCAGCACAGAAATGGACCTGCAGAATAGATTCTTAAAAACACCCTATGAGTCTTTGATAGCATGGAACAGGGGAAACATTTAAATACCTATGGTGCGAACTGCAACAAGCCCAAGAGTTACCAAATAAAAAAAAAACAACCCACCCACATTGATAAGCATATTAAAGATATTCAAATTAAAGTCAGAGTTAAACAAATCATATTGTAGAATTCACAGACTGTTAATTCATGGAACTGCTTGCTGTACGTGCATAGCTCAGTTCTCTACACAAAAGGTGAAGAACATCTCCTTATTTCTTCATTAAGCCAAGCTCTTGCTTAAAAATAGGACCCTAGCCACCCAGTCTTGATTTTTTGTTACATCCATTTTCAACACTGTCACTGATTAATATCACTATCTGAGTCAGTCCCATCACAGTGGCATGTGAACTTCTGCCATGTATCATCAGGTTTTCCAAATGAAAATTCAGGAAAGCAGGAACGGTTCATATAGTTTTAACATCTCTGAAATATCCAGCAAATTTGAGACCTATATTGGAATATATTTTCATACATAAGTTCAGATTCCAAAAACAAGGGGGAAGCAAGCAAGACCTAGTTGATATTTCTTCTTTTAGACCATCAGGTCAATTTTCAGAAACAAAACGGGAAAAACCTGTATGTCTTTAGCACATTCATCTCATTTCAGGGAAAAGTCTTGGAGAAGAAGAATCACTGTTTTCTAGGAGACAAAGCAATGGCAGGACTACTGCCTACATTGTTCTCAAATAGGGGCTATCTGCACAGAACAATTGGCTAGTTTTTCTAAATGGGTTAACTGATGACACTGTATAGAGATTCAGAAGATTTACAAACACCAAAAATGTTCTCAAAAATCACGACAATGTAAGGAAAGAAAACTGGTTTAAGATCCCACATACAATAAATGCACTAAATTCTTATAAGCCACACCTACATAGTTCAAACTCATGCTATTTTTAATTCAAAACCTCCACTCCCAAATATTAAATAGAAGAGCAACAGGACAACACATTCAGTCTTACCATAGACAGAAGAGCTGAGCTTGGGGAAGGGAAAAAGGAAGAGATGACCATAAAGTGAACATGAGTTTCAAGAATGCTTAGTACCCCAAAAGAAGTACTCTCCTTTCCCCCATCCTCCTGACTTTTGATAAATACATTTAATCATTACCGGCAAAATGCTATGCCTAATCATTTTTTAACCAGATTCAGCAGTCATATATCATAAACAAGATCAAGCAGACAAATACTGAATTAACACCTGGTCATCCTTTTCACATTTCAGAAATCTGACTTCACTGCCCAAACCTGTTCCTTTAAATGCTCTAAGCATTCTATGAGGCAGAAAATACGACAGCCTTCAGCCTACACTGTCATTCAGTAATTATTTACATCATCAGGCACTAGAATCTCAATTATTACTATGCCCATGAAAAAGTCTCAGTATTATAGAACAATCAGGACTTTTTTCCCCTTGTACTCAAGCTTGACAATACAAGCTAATTCACCAGTTCAGATGCCTAGACTCAGATGGTTGCTACTACACTATCAAAAACAAATTTAACAAGTCTCACAGCAGCTGAATTTTAACATAAGCAATACCCACTTCCCAAAAGAAAAGAAAACCAAACCCAAAAATAAACTCCCCAAAATCACTAAGTATGTGTCCAATTTTCATTCATGTCATACGGAGACTCATTCCACCAAATAAAACATTTGCAAAATTCACAGTCAACATGCTTTTGAAGAGCCTTTTGATGCACACCTCATTTTCAGATTTAAGTACAGTCAACCAGTCCTATCTACTTCCACTCTTCTAATTCAATATTTCACTGAATTTCACTGAATTATTAGAGTTGGAAGGGGCCATAGAGATCATCCAGTCCAACTCCCCTGCTGAAGCAGGACTGCCTACAGCTAGAGCATGTTACTCAGGACTGCATCCAGGCAGGTCTTGAAATTTTCCAAAGAAGGGGACTCCACGACCTCCCTGGGCAGCCTGTTTCAGGGCTCTGTTTATTTTATCATCTCTTGTAGTAACACAGGACTGGGCTGAACCAAGAGCCAAAAATTCTTTTGTTGTGAGCCCTTATGTCTTCCTAAGGATCCCAATACCAAGCACTCCGTGGAAATCAATCCATGAGAAATCTGGAGCTTCAAGTGTATCATCACCACCACATAGAAGAACTCACAGCACAACTGCAAAAGTAATATTCGGGACATTCCAACTACAATTTTGTTGGCAGTAAAATAATTAGAATTGTAAGTCAATTGCCTAAGTTTTTGTTATAAGAATTGATTAAAACACACAACTGCATAAAGGCTAGTTACACTTTCACACTGGCATGGGGGAGGAATGTTCATTTAGCTCAATTCTTCCTTTCGGTTCTTGTACAATGCTTCAAAACACACCTCTATCCCTAAAAGCCCATTTCCCTCTTTATTGTAATGCAATCAAATGGAATTTAGGCTAAGACCACAATTCAAAATGCCAGGATCACTTAATGAAGTCAAGCCTTTCTAGCCCCTCTACCTGTACCACAATACATACCTACACAAAACTCAATTCCAAACTTTAACCATAATTTTTGCAAATAAACTGCAATGGGTGCTTGAACGTTGCCATTATTAAAAAAAAAATAAATCATTAATCTCAAACACTCAACTTCAAAATATCTTTTAGGAGATGGTCTCCTAGATTTGAGTTTCTTTAATTTGGAAAGAGTAACTCAAGGGAAAATAAACCCATTATTTGCATACATTTATTCTATACTCACTTTATAACTCGTTCACTAGTATTTTAAGACAGGAATTTTAAATAATAAATTCTAAAAGCTTCCAGAATTGTGTTTATTTAGATTGTATTAGAAAACTTTTATCCTAAGCTTTTTAGAGTTAAAAAGATGACAAATTGTTTATCGGATAATCAGCAGGAATAGTATATCTGTTGCTAGGATTTATCCTGCATTTGTTAAGAGTTGCATTAGCTCTTAATGACAGACAGTGGAGTAGTAAATGGCAAGTTAGTGAATCAAACTGCAACAGCTTATTGGGTTGGGAGATGCAAACCATCATATGTGCCTCCTCACACAGTGGTATGGAAAGCAAGCACACTCTTCCTGGAAGCAAGGCGTGTTAGACTCAGTACATTCCACCAGTAGGTGAGATACAGCTCAAGCAGTTTGAGGTAGACTGGTCTTAGCAGTTGAATCCAATTTTGCTACTTAGACCATACGACATTCGGTTTTCCTTTCCCTTTTTATGGTTGAAAAGCATATAAACATCTTCTCAAAGTTGTAGAAAAAGATGCTAGAATCCCTTTCAGACCAGTGCCATCAGAGCATCAGGAAAAACAGCTACTGACAAACACAACATGAACTACAAACATTCTTCCTACTTTGTTAATTTAATCTATTAATTTTAGGATCATATAAACCATTTTCAGATGGAAGTAAAATTTTCATACAGATGGTAGTCAGTATCCTCAGAAAAAAAAAAAAGCAGCACTTAGAGAAGTGCGAGTGAACAATCAGCTTCAAGTGCTGCTTAAGATTCGTGAGGATAACCAGCTAACCAGATCTTGTTGAATGACACCTTTGATATAGCTAATTCTTTATTAATTCTTCTATAGAGGCAATACCTTTGTTATAGTAGTACTGGGGTCTAAGGGGAATGTGTTGTGCTTTGTGGCTGCAGAAACAAGCAGTCTGAGTTCTACTTGACCAAATCCTTTTACAGCCATGGCCAAGAACATTCCTGCTCCTCCTCAATCATTTGCCAATTTTGTAAACTACAAGACCAACCACTCCAAGCTTTTCTTTTATTTACTATGGTTAGACAGTATACCAACATCATCTCATACTGCACCAGCATGATGTTTCTTATGGGCAGCACAACACCTACACCATGTCAGATACACTGCGAACACACAACCGACCTAGTCACGTGGCAGGGGAAGCCACAGTATACTGAGTTTTGCTGTAACTGGCTCACCTCACTAAGTATGTCAGGAGGGGGAAGTTCTTATCCCCTTCTCCTGGAGGAATGTTGGAAGGAGAGAATTTCAATAGTAAGTGGAGCACTTGTTCTTTAGAACAGGAAGCTTGCTCATTTAATTTCTCATCAGAGTTCAAGTCTGAAAATATACAGCATGTACAACAGCTGAGGGTAACTGAGTTGTCATCCCAAAAATCAGTTACATGGAAACAGTATGCTTTCATGTCCCTAATTAGGTAATATTCTCCCTCCTTCATGAACTTAATTTATCTTTAATTCCCTGCTCTAACTTCTCTGTCCCTCCCTTGGAAACTTATGTAAAAGAAAAATGTGGGAGAGTTCAGCTAGGTATGCAATTTCCCTCACCCTATCTGTGACCTCATTATCTTTTCATTCTTCAGATTCCTCTTATATGTAATCAAAAGAACAGTGGAGATTCCAGCAAGTCAGCCTCTCTACTGTCCTCCACCACAGTTTTCTGAATATACAAGGCACAACAAACTCACTCCTCACACTGAAAAACGGAAGAAACCATATTAGCAAAAGCAGAATATTCTGATTTTTCTCAACAAGAGAAAAGCAATTTTGAAAGCATATCTGACACAGAATTGGGACTCCTGCCCCAAAGTATATGGCTGGTTAAATATATAGGAAGTACTCCAGGTATGGATGACCTGCACACAAAGACAGTGAAAGGCAGACTAAGTGACATGAGTGGGAAACAATAGAATAAACAAGCTAATTAATGATAATATGATGATGAGAATATCCTACCCATAAAGGGACAGTCTGCAAAAGCACTTAGCATATATTTTTGGCAAAATATGCATTATGTACCAGTACTTTAGCAGTTTAAGTCTTCAGTTTCCATGTTAAGAACTTAAGACAGACTTTTCCCAATTTCATGCATTCATGATTTTTCATGCATTTTTCCCTTAACAGGTTTAAAAAAGACAAACACAAAACCACTCCAAGGTCACATTTTTCTTATAACTCCAAAAAAAATAATCCAAGCTATCATACGGAGCTATCTGTTTCCGAGCTGTTGATTTACACTGCAAGTCAGCACATTGCAAACCAAGTACTCAACCAATGAGTTAACTGCAAAATCCTTCTCACAAAGAACAGTAGACTTTAGACCATAAAGCAAGTAAACTACTGATAACAAAAACCAGCCCATTGAAAAAGTGCCTCAGAATTACTTTTATTCTATGAAAATGTTTATATTCAAGGTTCTAGATCTTCATCCTCCCCCCTTGAATGAAGCCTTATCAACAAGGAAGGACCAGTGCATCAAGTTTCACTGAATTTCACTGAATTATTAGAGTTGGAAGGGACCATAGAGATCATCTAGTCCAACTCCTCTCCTGAAGCAGGATTGCCTAGAGCATGTTACTCAGGACTGCATCCAGGCGGGTCTTGAAAATCTCCAAAGAAAGGGACT